>WTXH01000098.1:0-128907 GCA_022376555.1 Russula compacta
TCTGCAGGAGTCAGCCTACTTCAGGCTTAAAATGGATGGTGTAGTGATGGCAAGCAGTGGTGCTCAGGAGGGATAGGAGTAGGAGGTTGGTGATGAGGAGGACAAGGCATTAGAAGACAAGGGAGAGGAAAAGACAGGTTATATCTCTCTGTACTGGTGTTTAAATTGTGGTTCAACAACTGAGATGTGAATGAAGGATTGCCTTGCAATCCTGAGTGATTCAGTTCAGTTTCTGGAGTGAAGAATCCACACAGTGGATTCTGAGCAACTAGTTTCGTTCAGCCTAAGTCCGTCTAGGCTTGAACCAAAAGGTTCTGGTTCATATGGCTTTCAAGAAGCTCGTGTATTCTATGCACTTTCTAACATGTCTAACCCAGTTGGCTTTTGCAACTGCAGTTTGTGTCTTTCTGATAATCGGGTCTAAGGGTGTCATCCCTTGACTGAATGTTCTTCTGAGTCACTCCTTGTTCTGAGCTGACTTGTCAGTTTCAAATATCAATGAGGATGCCGTGTTACTAAACCAGCTCATGTCCTTTAGTCTGTTACTCTTAGTACTAGCTGCCTTGGCCTAGTCTTAGTCTCAGAGATGAGAATGGTGATAGAGTTGAGTGGATCGGTTGCTCTTAGGATAGGGAGGCACTCCCTTCTGACTGTGTGAGGCTTAAAGTCCTATATTGCACAGATTCTAAGCTTTCTGTGGGTGTTCCCCTTAAGGGCTGTGATAGAGCTCAAAGGGGGTTCTGGGCAGAAGGAAGCCACTTCCTTCTGATCTGGTTCTGTGAAGCTTCAAGTCCTGGATTGCACAAGAAGACCAAGCTTAAGGCTGGTCCTCAGAACTTGGGGCCTTTATATACTACTTGAAAATGAGGCTGTGCTAGCTGCACATTGCTGCACTTCTGGATGCTGCGCGTGCGCAGTATCCACAGTAAATAGTACAGTAATCCGCATTAAGGTAGAAGGGAAGGTGATGTGTCCATTAAGGGACTGCACCGCAGCAAGTACATAGTGAGGAATTGGGCATGTATCAAGTAGAAAAGAGGGTACCAAGAGAAAGAAAAGGAATTGTATAGGTAAGTACTTGTACAAGTATTGCAAGTCCTTACCAGCTGTCATCAGGCCATGACATTTCAACTGCCCCATTATGGATAAGGCAATGTCCATGCTTCACCAAGCTGGCTTGTCAAATGGCTTTTGGGAGCACACTGTAAGCACTGTGGTTCATGTTTACAACTGCACTCCCATCCACTCGCTGGAGTGCAAGACCCCTCATAAGCGATAGAACACTGGTCACATTCCAGATGTCTCATATTTCTGCATCTTCAGATGCAAGGCATATATGCATGTGCTAGCTGACAAGCAATGGAAGCTCAATGTGAAAGCACTGCCCATTGTCTTCATTGGGTATGAGGCTGGCAGTAAGGGATACCGCCTCTGGGATAAAAGTACCTGCTCCATTCAAGTGTCAAGGGATGTGACATTCAACAAGAGTAGCTTTCCCACTGTAGACAAAGAGACCAAGCCCTCAACACACCAAGGGCTCACTGCATCTCCTCCTCCTATCCCCATTCCATTTATCCCAGTGAATGCAGAACCTAACACATCTGCACTGCCACTACCCCCACACACAGTGTCACCTACTTCCTCTTCTGAGGACGAAGATCAGGTTGACAACTTACTTGAACCCAAAGTAGAGTGGCCCACTACACTGCCCACCCAAGGCACTCTTCCCCCTTCTATGCCTATTGTTAAGCACCCTCCTCCTTCTACACCACCCTGCCCTTCTGCTTTGTGAACCTATAAGCGAGCAGAAGAGTCTCCACTGGATCCTATGATTCTGGGGGGATTTGCCAAGTGCTTCATCACTCCCAGGTGATCAGCGCATGTGCCAGTACCAAATAGACAGTACTTCAATGAGGATAATGCTGAGGTGCCTGGTGCCCAGTGGCTAGGGCATGCAGAACTGTTTGCCATGGCTTATGTAGGACAGGATCTGGTTACTCATGCCAAGGCTCTAAAGTCTACAGATGCCGATGAGTGGCAGAAGGCCTGTCAATACAAGATAGATGCCTTAGCTAAGAATGACACATGGGAGTTAGTCGATCTCCCAGTGGGCCGCAAAGCTGTAAAATCGAAATGGGTATTCAAGTTGAAAGCCGATGGCTGCTTCTGCGCCCGGCTAGTGGCAAAGGGATTTACGCAGATCCCTGGTATAGATTATGACGAAACCTTCTCCCCTGTCACATGTTTTGAGTCTCTCAGACTCCTCCTAGCATTAGCTGCGCTAGAAGACTGGCATATACACCAGATGGATGTCAAGTCGGCATTTCTCAATGGTGTGCTCAACAAGGAGATTTACATGGAGCAACCACAGGGTTTCATTGTCACTGGAAAGGAGAATAAAGTATGCAGACTTAAAAAATCAATTTATGGTCTCAAACAAGCCTCCCACATATGGAACTTGCAATTCCATGGATTCCTTTTGGAACTCCGCTTTAAGCAGACATTCTCCAATGCCAGAGTTTATATTTACATGATGTCCTCATCATGGGGGGAGGATTCATCTCTGTTGATTGTCATTCTATATGTTGATGACATCACTATTATGGGTGCTTCTATAGAAGCCGTCAAGCGTTTAAAAGTAGATCTACAGAAGCATTACAAAATGTCAGACCTTGGGGAAATAGAGTCCTATCTGGGGATTCGAATCACTTGCAACAGGTCACATAACTGCATTGAGATCGACCAGTCTGGTTATGTACATGATGTACTAGAACGCTTTGGCATGTCGGACACAAACCCACATAATACCCCATTACCAGTTGGTGCAGACGTGCACCTGGTCAAAAATACTGAGCAGGCCTCCCTTGTGGAGATAAAACACTACCAAAGCCTCATAGGCAGTCTGCTTTATGTACAAATTGGCACTCATCTGGACATTTCCTTTGCTGTATCACGTTTGGCCCAGTATGCAGCAAATCCCTCCAAACAACATCTATGCCTCACTCAATACATTCTATCCTACCTTGTGGGAACCAAGGACATGCGCTTGTGCTACGATGGGGCCAATGGCGATGGCCTTCATGGCTACTCTGACTCCTCTATGGGAGACAACACAGAGGATCACCATTCAACTTCTGGTTATGTATTCTTGCTAGCTAATGGCACAATTTCCTGGTCATCCTGCAAACAAAAGACCATCGCCCAAAGCACATCTGAGGCAGAATACATGGCCCTGGCTGATGCGGCCAACCAAGCTGTCTAGTATTGAGGTTTCTTGAAGGAACTTGGATACACCATTAAGGACCCTGTCCCTCTACATGGTGACAACAAAGGTGCAGTTGACCTTATGCTAAACCCAGTCACCGGCCGTCGATCCAAGCACATCAACATTAAGCATCATGTCATTTGCGAGTACATAGAGGATGGTCAAATTTCTCTAATACATACACCTATGGAAGAAATGGTTGCAGATGGCTTCACCAAGTTGCTCTCGCGCACCCTCCTTCTGCACTTCAATCCCAACATGGGTCTTTGTGCTCCATAATTGTTGGATCATGGGGGATGTTGAGATGGAACGTCTGCGCAGCTATGCCCAGACTGGACAGTCTCATGCTCAGGGGTTCAGTAGAACTGGCCCAGACATTACAAGGGGCACTTAATGCTCCAGGACAATTACGGACTTAGTGAGCACATGTCAGCACATGGACTGCATGGACACCTATGTACGTATGATACCCTAGAACAATGTGATTATGCCCTTATGGCTGATCTAAGAACTCTCTCTTGTTATCTGACTCAATTATTGTGTGATCAACTGTTTCAGGTTGACACTTTACCTACTGTCTTTACAATCATGTAGTTACAATCACATACAGACCTTTTAGTATGGTTCTACGCTTATACATACCCCTTCTGAGGGCTCAGGGTATGTGCAGACTCATTGGACTCATCCATATGTAGAATATTGTAATTATGCGATATAGTGGATGCCTGTACTCACCCCTAAGGGCTTATGGACATATGTAGACCATAGGGACTATAAATACACCCTTGGGAGTGAACAAGATGTCTCATCTCCTACAGAGTTCTCTCTCTGTGTGAACACCTCTCTTCAGCTGCACTTCATCAAGAAACAGCGATCAAGCTGAGGTAAACCTATACAGCCCAGCACTGGGGTGTTTGAGGTGGTGTGGGCTCTACTTCTTGAGGAATAGGCTGTGTGCACAGGATGGTGGGGCTGGTGAGGACAGGTGGTGGCATTGGTGTTGGCAGGTTGGGAGTGTGCAAGGGTGCAGTAGTGCACTTCTATGCTGTTCGCAAGATCAAGCACCTGGTGCTTGCACCACTTGCTCATATTGTGCAACACTATGGACACAGATGCAGGTGCATCCATGGCACCCTGTGTGTTGAGCTTGCCTAGGTATAAATGTGGCAACAGGTGCAGCAAGCAAGCAAAGAATGAGTATGTACACCACTGAGAAATGTGGAGGGGTCAAGCAGGCACAGCTGTTCAGGCCCTCAAGGTTGACAAAATCATAAAGATGTATACATACCCATATTCATGCTCTACTGTCCTGAGATATCCTGTGAATGACATTTGCATGCTGTGCTCAAGGCCTGTGCCACAGGCATGAGGATAGTCAGGCTGCAGGGAGGGCCAACAGCTGCTGCTGCTATCATGGTGCTGCTGGTGCTGCTGGTGCCGCTGGTGGCAGCAAGTGAGATCCACAAATGCTGGCAAGGATGCTCATGTGCACATGCTCATGTTTTGGGACAAGGGGTGTGTCAGTGCATGCATATGGAGGTCATGTGAGAGGTACACTGTCCCAAAAGAGGTCATTTGAGCAAAATATCAAAAGAAAAGGCTGGAGCAATGTAGAAGGTCATTTTAGGGTATAAACAGGCAGCTGGACACTCAAAACCAATAAATTATGCCTCCTAAAATCAGCTTGGAAAAAGCTTGTTAAGGCCTCCAGACCCCCCCCCCCCTCGACCCCATGTTTCAGAATGTTCCAGTCCCCACCCCTTGCAATGTACTGTATGCACAATCTATCAATATATCTGGAGTGATGTGAGAGGATGGGAGAGATGTAAAGAAACCTTAACATACCTCATCAAATGGTCTTGTATCATTGAAACAGCTCTCCCAGACCTCATTTACAGCACGCTCTGCCGACTCCCTGTCCTGACAGTTAGGATTAGCCATGACAGACATCACAGCACGCCTTCGGACACACGCCTGCAAGGCAGGATCAACCTAGGTATGTACAGGTACGAGGCCAAACGCATACCTGGTGCTGCTTCGAGAATGATACCTTACCACGCTGGATTTCCCGTCCCCAAGAGCAATCCCCACTCAAACTGTTCGCACGAATCTTACAAAAGTTTATAGAATTTGTAAACACTCGTATATAGGATGTTGCACAACAGACGCACCTCGCTGCACGCATGGTATCTTAGATTACTCCAATCCACGTTGAACACTGCGTGATCGTACATATGCAAAAGCTCATGCACGAGTGTATGTTCAACGTGTTTCTTATTGAGGAAATTTCCCTGGCAAAGCACAACTGCACCGGCATCGGGAGAAAAACCACCAGAACGAGTGAGATCACAAGGCAGGCAAGGGACATGGGCTGACGTGAGGTCTACACCAGCGAGCTTGAGGTGTTTGAGCATGAACTGGACAGGTGGGCCTATATCCGCTCGTGAGCAAATGGAGAAACGCAGAGGCAAGACAGACATGCTGTAGTTCAATAGATCCCTTTTCCATCGCTCGCAGTTACGGCGGTTGATGGTAAAGACCCGCTTCTCAGGATCAATACCGTATCCCGTGAGTAAGGAGAACTCTCTGCGCCATTTCTTGAATATTTTGTTCTCTGATGATGGAAGAGGGTTTGTGTCCAGTGGGGGCTCTGCCGCATTGTTATGCCCGGCTTCGTGGTCGCTCTTCATGGGCCGATAGTTGTCAGTTGAGATCAAGCCGGAGACGCGGTCGCGGTCATCAACTGCCGTTCCGAGCACGTCTGCCGGAGACAAGTGACCGGCGCTCTGCAGCCCGGACGTCGACAAATCAACATGCGCACTGTCAAGCTCGTCCTCATTGGAAACTCGGGAGTGGGGAAGACGAGCCTCCGCAGCCAGGTGCGCACAATGATTTCGTTATTTCGCCGAATTCACAATGCTAATCATAATAAAGTATGTTTCGGGCCACTTCTCTACAGGCTACCGATCAACGATTGGTACCGATTTTATCACCAAGACGCTACCCCATCACTCTAACCCAGAAGAGTCGGTGACTCTCCAAATCTGGGTCCGTCCTGGGCCTCCGTCTCTTCTCTACCCACCGTTCTTATGCGACCATAGGATACTGCTGGACAAGAACGCTTCTCATCGCTCTCCTCTGCATTTTTCCGTGGCGCAGATGCAGCAATTCTCCTCTTCAATGTCAATCAACCTGAGACGCTGCGTGCTCTCGACCGTTGGTGGTCCGAGTTTTGTGCGTGCGCCCCTCTCAGGGACGAAGATATGGAGGAATACTGTCTCGTGGTAGTCGGAAACAAAACCGATCTCGCGTCCAGCTCAGAGGACAGCACAGTCTCAGAAGATGCTGCGTTGCACTTCATCGACGAACTCGTCCCTCACTCAGAGTCCCCATCCAGCAGCTTGGCGACACCGGAGGATGAGGGAGATTGGATGTCGGGGCACGTACCTGCACGCGTACTCTATGAGCCAGACGACGAGGCCGTTGTACATGATAATGGGAACCTAGACTCGGGTGCAGCAGGACCCGAGAATATTATTCTCGTGGACGAGACCCACGTCGTCCACCCCGCCACCCCCAATCCCAACAACGATGTCGGTGCTGACTGGGAAAACGCGACGCCTACCTTCATGATTCCTCCACCCACACCCTCGATCGCCGTCCACACTCACCACCGTAACCACTCGTCCAAGTCGCGCCCACGCACCTCGCAGTTCAACCTCATGCCCAACGGCACGATGAGCTCGACACATTCCGGCCTCACCTCCTTCCATACGCCCGCGTCCTCCTTCTCCGACGGCTATGGGCCATACGAATCCGCTCTCTCGTCCCCTCTCTCGCACTCGCGCTCGCCTTCCTCCTCCCCGCCCCTATACAATCATAGATCGTATCGCACCCTCTCCATGTCGGCGATGTCAACCTCAACCGCGCCTACGATCACGCCGGCGCGATACGCTACTGCGCACGCCCTGGCACAGACAACGCTACCCCGTCCCCCACGTGGCCCCAAGTTATTCTTTACCTCTGCCAAAACGGGCGCAGGGGTGTCAGACGTATTTGCCTACGTCGCTCGTCGCGTTGTCATGCGCTGGGAATGGGAGGAAGCCCATGCTGTTGCATCCGATCTTGTTGAAAACTACAGCACTGTGCATCTTGGTGACGCTATCAATGGGAAGAGGACGTTTAGGCCTGCGTGCTGCTCCTCGTGAGGCTGGGCAAGGACAGTGATTTAACCTTATCTACCTATGCTTATCATTGCTTCATTGTTATTGTTGTTATTACTACCAAGGACTATCCATACCAGAACAGAAACTGGCCGGTATTCATGAGAGGTCATGAAATATATGGAGCAGGTGGTGATATGCGGGTGGCAGTAATTCGTGTATTCACAACACTGGATGTACCCCTTCGCCGATTGTCGCCATTGCAGCTGGTTTACCACGGGGTGAAGGGGGGGAAAAGTGAGCTCATTAGGCTACAAGCTGGAATCCGGGACTTGGCGGATAGTCACGAAGAAGCACTACTACGCGATTCTTATCACCGACACCACAACTGGAAATTTGGTCTTTTCGCAAAAGAAAAAATTGATGGACACAAATCATCAACGGGGATGCTGTTGGCACAGTCCGTTTTTTTATTTAATTGCAGAATTCCAGTCTAATCGTCGACTTATCCTAAATAAAAAATATTTATGATCTAAGCAACCCGTACTCCACGTGACTAAACGTAGTGCCGTAACATTATCTTTGTACTTTGTTCTATCATCTTCGAGCTTGTAAGACTTAGACAACGAGGTAGACTTACAGCACACAATAGGTTCCGGATAAGGCATACACGTTTGTTTGCTTCCTGTCATGTAAGAGAACTTCCCGAGACTGGGCGAACTTCATTCCGCTTATATCCACTGCTTTCAATTTTCGGCATCGCACGCCCACCACTAAGGCACAGCACATTTGCCCCGTACTGAGGTGGAAGCGCTACGGCTAACAGCACCCTCGTTACAACCAGGCACATCCACCTGAGCAAGCACCGCAGCCGAGCGCAACCCAGCCCGACGGGCCTATAAGATGAGCATAAGATGGGCCATGAGGAAGCACGAATGAACGTACCCCATGGGTTACACGCGAGCACCCCCGATGCGCGCTTCAAAAAATCGCGAGATCACGGCGGCAACGCACATTGCATTAAGCGGCGCAGCTGGCTCCTCGAGGCGGAAATGGGCGACCATATGTATCCATATGTTCGTGTGGAGCGAGCTCGAGTTGTGCGGCGGACCCAACTGTACGGTTCCGTCCCCGAGTCTACGGGCACAGAATGCCCCGAGCGTCCCACATGGCAAGACCAAATAGCGACCCAATCAAACTTGGGCCGGAGGGGCGGACGTTACACCCGTCTATCGGAGAGACAAAAAGCGGTAGCTAATCGTGGTGCCAGGCTAGGGGAAGAGAAAGAAAAATATTTGAATAGATATGCTGTCAACAGCCGTGTCAACGAACCGAGAGAGAAGAGAGAAGGGTTTTCGAATGGCAGAGTACGTACACTCAAAAGAATCTCGAAGAAAGATAGCGACATATATTACCCGACGTTTCAGATTGTTGCAAGAGTCACCAGATGATAGAACCGCAAGGTTGCCTGATGAACTAGTACATAGCGCTTGATCAGCGCGCCCATTGAGGGAAAGCTATGGTGGATCATCATAAATGACATTCAGTGGAGCGCAGAAAATAGCAAAGGACCTCCAGGAGGTAGGCGTATCTGTTACCTCAGAGAACTAGCCGAACATTTGCGAACTTCGGTGGATGCACCAAGGGAAATTCAGCCCAAACCTCGACTGGCTCACCTATCGAAAAGTCATATCACCTTGCAAACATTTTCCCTTACGGTATATTGGCACGAAGCAGTACTGTGCTCGTAGATTCGATCGGCCGCGGGCAGTCGGGGGTTTATGGGGGTAGCAATCATGCCATTGAGAGGTGACTTTAGGGTACATGGCTGCGTTGGCCGCAGAGCCTTGGTCAAGCGTCATCATCTTGTCGCTGATTCCGCCCTCACACTCCCTCAGCTATCATCCGCTCCGGTTGTTCGACGTACCCGCGCCACGTTTCCACGAACGCAGCTAGCTCCGCACCCTCCACGACGCGGTGGTCCGCCGACCAGCTAATCCCCAGCTTAAACCTCCGCTCACCTTTCCCGTCACCCCGCTCGACGTCCCATATCCACCGTGCACGGCCTAGAGCGGCGATCGCAACACCGCCACCCGGTACCAGCAGAGGCATCGCACTTTCGCCAGCGCCGACTGCGCCTATGTTGCTCACGGTAAGAGTCCCACCCCGCCGCGGGAGTTCTGCAGGCGTAAGCGCGCAGGGTACCTGCCGCCCGAGATACACGAGGTGCTTGAGTGCGGCTGCGAGGCTGTAAACCGACTGCATGTCCACTGCACGAATTGTCGGCGTGTACAGACCCGTTGGTGTTGACAGTGCTATATTTATATCCGAGTGTGGGCGCAAGGTCATCGTTGGCTTGCTACCGTTTGAAGCACTCCCAGGTGTGATCGAGGAGCGAAAGAGCGGCCAGGAATGCATTGCCTTTGAAAGGGTCTTGAGAAGAATGGGGAGAAAAGTCAATTTGTCATAGGTGCCCGATACAGGTGGAGCAGGAGCTGCGGGAGTAGGGAAGAGAGATGAAGGTGAGACATATTGTGGAGTTGGTGGTTGTTGTGAAGATGGGAGGAAATGCTGGGGTATGTTCGCGTTGAGAATAGGGAGTATATTATGCAACGCAGTCAGATCGAAGGAGGTCGAATAGCTAGATGCATGTCAGCAATCAAACAGGCCAGAGATGGCTCGCTCACCCAAAATGAGGTATTTCCAGGCTCTACAGAACGGCGCACGAAATAAGGGATGAGAGACCGCAAGGCAGATATATACTCATGTACGTGCCTTTTCCATTGCCTTCCACATCCCATACCGCGTCCGTCCGAGCTCAACGATGATATCGTCTTCTGCTGGGGGAGACGGGGAGACTGCAGATGGCTGCTCGCCCGCAGATTTTCCACCCTCGAGATATCGTTCTACATCCACCCGCTCAACACGTCCGTTCTTTCCACTCCCCGGGGCAAGCAACGTGATATCCACCCCGTTCTCCCGCGCAAAGTGGCGCACCGCGGGCAACGCAAGCACACCTGTGGTCGACGCCCCCGTAGTTGCTACCGATTCTGATGAGCCTTCCGGCCGCAATGGTGACGCACTTGGCTGCGATGAGGGTGGAGCATTCGGGTCAAGAGGATGTGGGCGACGAGTTACAGGGTGCTTGTCTGACGGATGCAGCCCAGACTCGGAGGTGCCAGGTTCACGCTTAGGAGCATCGCGTTTCTGCTCCTGGGGCAGTGGCGGGCTCCTGCTGTCCGACATTGGTATGCCGGACGGATTGGATGCTTCTTCGTCTACCTCAATGATGCACAGACCCTCGCCTACTTTGGCAACCTGCCCCTCCTGCACTAGGATCTCCTTGACGGTGCCTTCATAAGGGCTTGTGATTTCGACGCTGGCCTTGTCGCTCTGGACCTCACAAAGTGGCTCAAATACACCAATAGAGGACTGAGGGGATACATTCCTGATCAAGAGAGGCATGTCAGATGATGGAATACGGGGCTTAGATGGCAGGGAATACGCGTGTTCCTCTGCGTTTCTCCTGGTGTACCGATATAGTACTTCTATGAAGACTATAAACAGCTACACGTGTGAAGGAAAAAGAATCTTGCACAGGGGCTACCGTTCAGGTCGACGAAACATACCATTTAATCACCTCGCACTCCGTTATACCCTCACCAATATCAGCTAGTTTGAACCGCTGAAGGACCTTGCGGGCCGCCCACAAGGTTGAAGACGCATGGAAGTACGCAATATGTCTCTGCCTGCTGAGCACGCATCGCGACGGTCGTAGAAGAATCATTGCAAAGCTTTGAACAGAACAAACCACTGCGACTTGCCGTCACTGACGGAGCAAGCAGAGGCGCGGCCCGGCCAAGATTGGCCAGTGGCAAGGTCCGAACCGAGGATTGATGTTCGGAACTTTCCCCTGGGCGTCTCAGCGTAAGGTAAGCAAAGACCAAGACGGCCGATTCATCTTCATTTCACAACCACACCCGCAGATCTTGGTAAGGCCGTCATTGTACAGTACAGTACGAGCTGTCGACCAGGTGTCGCCGTGATCTAGCTACAGTCGCCTCTCGTATAAGGCATACCCCTTCCGTGGACAGTCAAAGCCCGTGCATGCGTTTTAGGGGGCTATAGCTCTCATAGAAGTATTGAGAATAGTCTTAAGAAAATTAGAAAAAAACTATGGAGGGCGCCTTTGTTCTTCATAACCCTGGCCCTGGCCAAAAAGTGTGTATGCCTTATATGAGAGGCGATGTAGTCGCATCTATCCGCTTTCAGGTTGGCTGTCAAGTTGAGCACAAGGGATGACAGAACCTAAACTACCGCGAGCGACAAAAAGTCTCACATCAGTACACCAGTCCAGTAGACTAGTACATATGCGTAGGTTGCTAGTCTGTATTTATGTGAGTTTCGGGATATCTGATCGTGACTTGTACTGTATACCGGGATCGTCCAGAGTCTTGGTTAGCATTCAGCTAGCGCTGTGCTCGATATTTTCACTGAAGACTGGATTTGGGCCTATAACCCACGAAGCGTCGAATCAATATCAGCCTTCTCTTACTTATTTGACTGGCACATCGTCGATATCCCCACAGCATAGTCTACAGGTCGCTTACACAAAGCAGTGCGAGAGCGGACACTCATTGATGACCCTCGCCGCAAACGTGTCTTCACATGTGCACTTCCTTGAACGACCCCGAAGGACTTCTCCCTCTATGGCATGTAGAAAGCCGGGAGGATGTGCAGCCAAACGCGTTCCTTGCTGAATGAGACAGCATCGCGGTTTCTTTCAGATTTACGTACTCAGGGCACTATTTTGGCGTGACTGGTCGGGGAGCGGGACATAGGACCGTTGTTGGAAGAACGGGTCGCACGCGCGCGGGAGAATGATGGGATTGCTGGTTGGCAGTGGGCAAACGCGCGCCCTCCTTACCCAGACTCTAGGTACAAAACTAGATATACTATCATAATTGCAATTACAGTCAGTGAGAAAATAAAAAGCGTGCTAAAATAATGTGAACTAAGACGAGCCGCGCAAGCTCGATTTCAACAAGATACTCTGGAGAGTCGCCAATAGATTCAGTTGAGGAAAGACCAATGGGTTCATCCCCCGCTTCAGAGATTTGCATTACACACACAAAGGGGAGTGACCTGGCCACCGGCTGATTTCTAATAAGTATCGGGCTTAGCGACTGGCAACCTTGCTTTCCAGCGGGGGAGCTTTTGCCTTTGTTGGCTGATCTTGAGACGCCAACGTTTCCAATGGAAGGTGACACGCAATCACCTTGAGGGCGAAAAGCGCGTCCATCCGTTTCCCGTTGCCTAACGTATTGATCAGGGTGTGTCCCAGTTTACGTGTCCCTGACTGCTCGTACCAACTGTTTCGAGAAATAGTATGTTGGAGTGGCAGCCTTCACAGTGCTTGTGTGAGACCACGTTATCACCTTCTCCGATGAGGTGTAGCACTATACTAATTCCCTTCTATATATTTAGAATAGTATAAATGCTCCTGTATTTCCTGTCTGGGAAGGGCGCGCGTTTGCCCACTCCCCTCCCCTCCGGCAATCCCACTCGTTTTCCCGCGCGCGCTTCGATTTTCCAACAACCACAGCATCGCATGCGCATACTCTATACCGCTAAACAGCGCTTGGCGATCCCGGAAGCCCACTTGGCGGGGATGCTGCGCCCAGGCCGTGACCGTGTAGCCCGCAGCACTTTATACCACACACAACAAAATACTGCCCTATCACCACGTAATCGCGAGCAAGACGTTACCCGCCCATCCACTGGCAGACGTACCACAGACTAACCGTCTTCGCTTCGGCACGCGGAAGCTATTTGACAATTGTTGGGTCCAAGTGCGTCCCCCCCGCAGCACCTAGCACTTGTAACTTGATGGTGGCAAAAACCTATGACTAGAACTACAGTATGTAAATAAGGGCGTTGCTGAGCTCAAAGTTCGCCGAGCTGGGTCTTTGAAAAGCCAACCGACCACGACGAGATTTGCGCCCCCTCATCCGCTGTCTTTATTGTTAGTTTCTGCGTTGTTCGATTCGTTTCTGCTCTGCGCATCTGGCCCAAATCTGGAGACGGCACCTCAATCTACAGAAATCTCTCGAACAGCCTCAGCTTCTGCCTCTCCTCCACCCCTGTACCTGTATTGATGCCGACAGAAGATCTCGTCGTCCAAGTCGTTGTATTCTTCGCCAAGGACTCGTGCTTGGCAGATCCCTCCCTCTTCCATGCAGTCCGAAACATCGCACATGGTTGGCAGTAGGTTACTCTCCCCTTCCTGCGCTTCCGTCTCCTCGAACGCGCGGGGACTAACTAACCCCTCCCTGTCCACTTGACAGGGGAAAAGGCTTAAAGGCACAATATTGGGGTACGTCCGTGGAGCGAGCCAACGAGTATTTCTGGCTTCTATGTAAGTTCCCGTCTCGTCTCATCCCGCCTTTGACCTTGTCCGCCACCATCCACCTACTGTGCCTCCATTCCTTTTCCGCAAAAAAACAAATAAATTTCTGACGCACGGGTTCACCCCTCCCTTACCCGCGCATGACTTTCCACGTTACACAGTCTGGGAATCGTACGCGCACGCGGCCGCCATCAAAGAAGACCCGTCCTACGCGCTCTTCGTCCAAAGCCGCCAGGCGCTGACGTACGTGCCGATGCGCGACCTGCACGTGCGCTTCACGGGGAGTCCGCGACGCACGCTCGAGGTGCCCGTGACGGAGGTGGACATATACCGGACGCTCGAAGCCGGAGCGGCGGAGACGCACGAAAAGGCACGGCGCATCACGCACCGCATAGAGTCGCTGCAGATGCGGGGGTTCATCGCGCTCAGCTGGGGCGTCGACATCGAGGATGGCACGATGGGCGCTACCTTCTGTGGGTGGAGAAGTATCGAGGTCCGTGCCCCCCCGTGCCCGTGTTCTGTTCGGCCCATCCATCGTATGACGGTGTAATTTGACGGTTCTTTCGTTTTCATAGGAACATATGCGTCTGGGCACGTTGGATGCGCACAAGGTATTCGTGGATGAGACCGAAGAGGTATACAAAAACTTCAGAGAACTCATCATCGCGCACGTACATTTCAAGCCACATGAAGCGTAGACCTGAGGGGGAGAACGGTTACGTCTGTTGCTCCACTCTTTCCCTACTCCTATGTTTTTTTGTCTTTATCTTGGTTGTCCTCCGTTATTCTCTGTAAGTTACATGATGTCCCAAACGAGTCCTTTGATCCGTATTTATGCATCTCTCCTTATGTTTATTTTCTGTTTATACCAAGGCCTTGTGTTGCTGTGTGTTAGGGACACACACACCCTGTCTGGGCAGCACCGTAGTGATACCAGGTACGGGGATAACGGGGATAGCTGGTGATAAAAGAAGCTGTTGGGAAAGTGGAAAAAAAGGGTGGGAAGTGCCAGGAAGTAATGTAAAAGGGCGAAAAGAAAATGCATAAACACAACGCTCCGAACCGTCGGGAGCTGCCCACCAGGCCCCTCGATCGACTGGTGCTCGAGGTCGTTGCGTGCCTTGAGGATCGACGCGTGCATCTCCTTCATCGCATTGCCGAGCTTGACCCCGAATCGCGATAAAATCTCGCGCTGCCACCCGTCGTAACTGGCATTCACGCGCGCTTGCACCCGCTCATCCACGACGGACACGCCAAATTTCTCCCGTGTCTCCATCGTGTCGAACGTCACACGCGTACGCTTGATCCCACAGCGATTGGAACTGCAGCCATTTCCCGACGTAGTCCTTCAGTTGTTGCACTTTGCTCTCTATGAGCGCGGATGGATGCTGCAGCGTATCGCCTGTGAAGCGCGTGAGTCAGAAGGAGTTAGTTTCGTGGGGGACTACACAGAATCAACTGAACTCACCAAGGAGGTGTACAATGTTTCGGATGCGGCGTTGCCCTGCATCTGAAGCCCGATTTCATATCTTGAACTCTGAATCCGCCTTGGCCAGCAAATCACGCCTAGAAAAGTATATCGTGAGAAACACGGTTGCGACCTGTAGTCATATAGCATTCACCGAACCAGTCGTGATTAACGCGTGATTCGTGAAGCTGTTGCATATTTGGCGCGCATTTTGTATTGGAGGGTGTCGAGGAAGATGACCCGATTCTGTATCCGAATTGATGGGCTGCTCGCCCACGGATTTTCCACTCGCACGATATCGTTCTACATCCATCCGCTCAACGCGTCCGTCCTTTCCACTTACTGGGGCAAGTAACCTAATATCCACCCCATTCAGTTCTCCCGCGCAAAGTGGCGCACCGCGGGCAACCGCAAGGAAACCTGTGGTCGATGCCTTTGTAGTTGATATCGATTCTGTTGAGCCTTCCGGCCGCAACGTTGACGCGCTTGGCTGCGACGAGGGTGGAGCATTGGGGTCAAGGGAATGTGGGCGACGAGTTACAGGGTGCTCGTCTGATGGCGGATAGAGCCCACACTCGGAGGCAGGCTCACGCTTAGGAGCATCTCGCTTCTGCTCCTGGGGCAGTGGCGGGCTCCCGTTGTCCGACATTGGTATATAAGACGAATTGGATGCTTCGTCGTCTACCTCAATGATGCACAGACTCTCGCCCACTATGGCAACCTGCCCTTCCCCCACGAAGATCTCCTTGACGGTGCCCTCGTAAGGGCTTGTGATCTCGACGCTGGCCTTGTTGTTCTGCACCTCACAGAGTGGCTCAAATGTGGCAATAGAGGACTGAGGAGACACATTCCTACAGATCAAGAGAGGCACGTCAGATGATGGAATACGAGGTTCAGATGATACAGAATAGGCGTGTTCCTCCTTTGCGTTTCGCTTGATGCACCGATATAGTACTTCTATGAAGACTATATACAGCTACATGCGTGAAGGGAAAAAAATCTTGTACAAGGGGGCTCAGGTCGATGAAACATCTGCCTGCCTGATGTCAATGAGTCGTGTGACGCAATGTGTGTTCACAGATTTCAAGTTGCTTGTCCCTTCAGGGATCCAGTCTTGAAGTAGACAGCAAGCATCTTACATGCAGGCTCAAGAGGTGATGCGAAGTCAAAGATAGACCCTTCGAGGTGGTCTATACACCTTCGGATAGTAAAGAGGAGAGTCAGTCAAAGACAGTGTTACAGGAGAACAAGGTTTAGCGACCGAGCATGGTTTTGACCCCCACTCTCTCCGAACTTTGATATTTGTTGGCTGATCTTGAGATGCCAACGTTTCCAATTATAGAGCGAAAAGCACGTCCATTTGACAGTAGAGATGCGACGACATCTTTTTTCGAACGGAACAATTGACCCGTGCTCTTGCTATTCCAAGCTTGGCACAGGGACAGGTAGGTTCATGATAGTAACAGTGATTGTGGCAAAAAGTCGTCCTGATCACAGTATCGTATGCGCATACACCATGCGGCTGAACGGCGCTCGGTGACATCGGATGCCCACCTGGCAGGGGTGCCGTGGCCAAGACATACGCATTGTACGCACTGTCGATGGCATACAACCAATACTGCCGTATTATCACGTAATTGCGAGCAAAGGCGTCCCGCCCATCCGTCACGGTGTTGAGACACAGCGCAGACTAACCGTCTTCGGCATGCGGAACCTATTCATGTCGACGTCCCCCTCGCAGCACCTGGCACTTGCAGCTTGATGGTGGCAATCCATGGCCCGGAACTATTTTAACCAGGGCGGTGCTAAGGACTAGAACCGTCAAAAGTCGCCAATCTGAGTCTTTGAAGCTTAAAGCCGGCCGACTACGACGAGTATTTGCGCGCCCTCCCCCTCATCCGCTTGTCCTTATTGTTCATTTACTCCGCCCGCTCCGCGTCTAGCCCAAATCCGGAGACTGGCACCATAATTTACAGAAACCCCTCGAACGGCTTCTAGCCTCTCTTCTTCTCCTTCCACCCCTGTACCTGTTTCGAGTCGATGCCGCCCGAAGGTCTCGTCGTCCAGGTCGTTCTGTTCATCGCCAACGACTCGTGCTTGGCAGATCCCTCCCTTTTCCACGCGGTCCGAACCATCGCACATGGTTGGCAGTAAGTTACCTCCCCCCTCCAGCACGTCGAACGCGCGGGGACTAATTAATCTCTCCTCGTCCACTTGACAGGGGAAAAGGCTTAAAGGCCCAGTATTGGGGCACGTCCGTGGAGCGAGCCAACGAGTTTTTCTGGCTTCTATGTGAGTTCCCGTCTCACCCCACCCTGCCTTCGTCCTTGCCTGCCAACATCTACCCATTCGGCCTCCTTCTCAAATCAAAAAAAATTCTAACGACCAAGTTTGCCCCCCCGCGCGCCCTTCTTCTCATCACGCCTATGATTTTCCGCGTTGCGCCGTCGTCCCCCACAAACACACACACACGCACACAGTCTGGGAATCGTACGCGCACGCGGCCGCCATCAAAGAAGACCCGTCCTACGCGCTCTTCGTCCAAAACCGCCAGGCGCTGGCGACCGCGCCCGTGCGCGATATGCACGTGCGCTTCACGGGGAGTCCGCGACGCACGCTCGAGGTGCCCGTGACGGAGGTGGACATCTACCGGACGCTCGAAGCCGGAGCGGCGGAGACGCACGAGAAGGTACGGCGCATCGCGTACCGCGTGGAGTCGCTGCAGATGCGGGGGTTCATCGCGCTCAGCTGGGGCGTCGATATCGAGGACGGCACGATGGGCGTTAACCTCAACGGGTGGAGGAGTATCGAGGTCCGTCCCCCCTCCGTGCAGGTGTTCTGTTCGGGTTCCAATTATCTCCATCTTGACGGGGTCCTTCCGTTTTGATAGGAACATATGCGTCTGGGCACGTTGGATGCGCACAAGGTGTTCGTGAAAGAGACTGAAGAGATATTCAAAAGCTTCACAGAACTCACCATCGCGCACGTACACTTCAAGCCGCATCAGGTGTAGACCTTAGGGGGAGAATGGTTATGTCTCTTGCCCTGCTCCTGTGTTTTTATTTTGTTTTGGGGGGAATCTTTTTCTTGGTTGTCCTTCGTTATTTTCCGTGCATAATATCTTTAACGTGTCTTTTAATCCATATTCCTGTTAATATGTATCTCTTCCTCCGCTCATGTTTATTTTCTGTTTATATGGTCGTCAAGGCTTTTTGTTGCTGTGTGACGGGGACACACACCCTGACAGGGTAACGCCGTAGTGATGCCACATATGGGAATATCTTAAAGGTGTAGTCATCATTAAAGGAGATCTGGGTAACTGGGTAGTACATGGATAGCTGGTGATAGGGGGAACTGTTGAAAAAGAATGGAAAGTGCCAGGAACTAATGTAAAAGGGTAAAAAAAAAAGTGCAAAACCACGATACTCAGAACCGTCGGGAACCACCCACAAGGCCTTCGATCGACTGGTGCTCGAGGTCATTGCGTGCCTTGAGGATCGACGCGTGCATCTCCTTCATCGCATTGCCAAGCTTGACCCCGAATCGCGATAAAATATCGCGCTGCCACGCGTCATACTTGGCATTCACGCGCGCCTGCACTTGCTCATAATCCACAACGCACACGCCGAATTCCTTCTGTGTCTCCGTCGTATCGAACGTCGCACGCGTACGCTTGATCTCGATCAGAAGCTGTTGCCAGAGCGCGAGCGAGTCTCCCAGCCGATTGAAGACGTATTCCGCCTCCAGATCCCACAGCGATTGGAACTGCAGCCATTTCCCGACGTAGTCCTTCAGTTGTTGCACTTTGCTTTCCACGAGCGCGAATGGATGCTGGAGCGTATCGTCTGTGAAGCGCGTGAGCTAGAAGGAGTCAGTTTCGTGCGAGAATACACAGAATCAACTGAACTCACCAAGGAGGTGTACAATGTTTCGGATGCGGCGTTGCCCTGCATCTGAAGCCCGATTTCATATCTTGAACTCTGAATCCGCCTTAGCCGGCAAATTACGCCTAGAAAAACATGTCGTGAGAAACACAATTGCGAGGTGCAGTCACGTAGCATTCACCGAGCCAGTCGTGAAGCTGTTGTAACCATATTTGGCGCGCATTTTCTATTGGAGGGTCGAGGAAGATGACCTGATTCTGTATCCGGATTTCATGCACGATGGGCTTTAGAGTCATACTCCCTTCCAGGAACTAAAGTCCATGAGACTCTCCCCGATGTGGTCAAAAGTGGTGAATGGCGCCTACCTTTTCTCCGCGCTGCTTGTCTCCGCGGCGCTTACTCGGAATGGGGTCACGCCGTAACTCCCCATCATCCGCGGAGCGGTCAAATTCGGCGCACCACACCTGAATGACATGCTTCAGTCGCTGAAGAAGGATCCCTTCGATCTTCTTATCGAGTTCGGCAACCCAATGATCAAGGTTTGCATAACCTTCAAGGTTGAGTCGATCGATCTGGGGAGAATGTTTTAGCGGAGGATAGAGAATGTTAATGCTCGACGCACCGCTGCTTGGATGCGACTTAATAGCTCTGAGAATGCTTCCGCCGTATATGAACATGTTGCTAGATCCTCAACCGCGCGCAAGATGTCTTTATACAAGTCTATGACATTGTTTGTCTTGTCCTGTCAGGCCATCAACGACGCGTCTATACACAAAGACATCAAGGCAAACCTGTAACACGGACACTACACTGGCAAACTCTCGGACGAATTGAATGTGTCGTGTGTCCCGCCCGTCTGACGAGACGAAGCGCGCAGCATCATATTGACTCACGAAATGCTCCCAGCCAATGTTCATGCCTACGTTTGCGAAATCAACAACCACAACATCTGTTCAGACGTCCGCTGACCAACCTTTCATAACCATCCGTTGCGCCTCGTTCCGATATTCCGCCACAAGCCATTCGATGCCCTTGTTATGCTCCACGAGGTCGAGCGTCTGTCCGTATGTCCGGACGGTTTCCATCAGGCTGACTGCGTGTGGATACACTCGCTTAGCATCCTTGGCCATGTTTGTAATCGCATGCGGCACTTGGAAACCGAGCCAGAGCAGGTTGCGAACTTCTTTGAACAACGTGATGATCTGTGGATCGAAATTGACCGCAAGCTGGAAGCCACCACCTCGTAAGCGAACGATCTCAAAAAGCCGCCCAGTGACACCCATGTCGCGGCGATTGATGTCGTGGAGCCATGCTTCAAATACTGGCCGCGTATCAAGCTTGCGACGGAATGCGGATGATTCGGATTGGAGTTTTTGGCCTTCAGCATACAACTCCCAGCCTTTGCCCAAAACATCCTCCACACGCTTCATGTATGTAAGCAATTGCCGCTCGATCTGCCGTGCCCAGATGATGGTACCTGCGATGGGCGGGAGATCACGCATTTGGGACATATGATAAGCTTCGGAGAATCGGTATTGCGTTTTGAACTAGGGGAAAGAGTATGAATTAGGCATGCAAACTTTAGTGATACGCCTACCTTGTCATGAAGACGCTTGATATCCTCTTTGACGGAGTCGATGAGCTGTGTCTGGTATTCTTGGATGGCACCTCTGATCTATTGGCGCAGGTATTATAAGAGGACGGATAGCCTGGATAGAAGATATGTGCGGCTCGCACCTTTGGTCTCACGAACAACGCGTTAAACTTTGAAAATACACGGAACATCTCGTTCGCATTACGCGCTGTCCCCAGGCGATCGCGAAGCCGCGAAATGATTTGGTTTTCGACCCGTGCCACGCGCTCATTGTACGCGTTTTCGGCCGCAACCCATATCTCCGTGCCGTCTGATCGCCTCCATAAATTACACACTCCCCGGCGACGAGAAAGGCGACTCACCAGTGGACACATCCAAGACATCAATCCGTTTCATCACTTCATACGCTTCCTTTACCTCCTCCTCCATGTCCATCCCACCGACCTCCACTCCAACGCCACCCAACCCCTTCGTAGGGCCAGTCATCACAGCCAGCTGCTCGTGCTGCTTCCTCCATTCCCTCAAGTACCGCGCTCGCTCCTGCAACTTTGCGTGTGCGGGTTGGACCTTGATGGGAATGAACCTCTCCGACCGCTTTCGCGTAACCTCACGTGCGACATCTGTGAATCCCTTGATAAGGTCATCCCACGTACGGAAGATTGCTGTCGACTGGGCGAGCAGGCGCTCGAAGGTTTCGTATGGGGTGTAGAGTAGGCGGTGCGAGGTAAGGATGCGAAGCAGTTGGTCGTTGAAGTCGCGCGAGATTGCTTCGACGAGCGGCAGCGCGCGGCGAATCGGATAGGGTGAGAGACGTAACTTGCGGTTAATGTGGCCAAAGATGAGAATGAGTGCCTCTTGGATCTTCTCGAGGTCCGGTGCAGAGAGTAGCTCATTCAATGGGAAATCCTTCATCAGTTGGTTGTACTTGTGCACTGCGCCCATCCCAGTCAGGCCTCCGTATCAGAAATGCCCTATATACGTACCGTTATCCGTAGCGTCCTTGAGACCAGTGTCTGCTATGAACGAGACAGTAGCATGGAAACGCTTTGCATTTCGCAGACATTCCATGACCATGTTCACTTCCTCACTCCGTAGCTGATTCTCAATGCCCTCAAGTGCTCGCTCGAGAGAAAGCCAGAAGTTAATCTCCTGAGAGGCTGTACCCGATGCGACATCGCGATTAAGCTTGGTCACGGCCTGGATAGACTTGATCCACGCGTTGACGTGTGCATGGAGGATGTTGAGGAAGGTACTGTCATTCAAGGTTTTGGAGGGGATATGTGAAATATTTGGTCGGGCGCCAACACCACGTGCCTACAGAATTATTGGCAGTCAGGTTTATCACGGGCTTCTAACTTGTTACGTACTTGCTCGACTGCTTTTTGAATGGTAGGATGAATGATGAGGTGCGTTTCTGGAATTTCGACGTTTTGTTGTAGGTGTAATAAGGAAAGCTCGAGCTCGGCAAACTTTTTCTTGGTCACCGGGATACCTGCTAGACATGTATGAGCAAAGTTGGCCACATCGCATTCGATTAAACCGCAGAAGCTGCGAGACTGAACATGTATGTTCATCCCAAGTCCGAAACGCATGTAACGCGTACTTCGAATTACGATATACGCAGCATGGTTCATGCTCGGAAAAGGAACTCACCCATCTTGTTGTCTGAGTCCTTGCCCTGTCCCCGTGCGCCAACGAACGCGTCGAACCATGGCTTGACACCATTACTGACGACGGCATGCAAGCTTTCGTATGGCGTCTCGTCACTACCGAAGAGATTAAGTAGATGGAGCTGGGTGGCGAGTGGTGTTATGGGGTCAAGCGTTGGTCCCCGTTTAATCAGTGCGAGCGTCGTACTATTCGATGGAGTGAACGCGAGATGCGTTGTAAGGACATAAGAGAAAGTAGGAGGCATGTCATCTATAGAAATTGGCGAATTGAGACAGTGCAGAGTTGAGGAACGACGTGCCTTCGACCTCATCTTTTCTCTTTACGATATAGACAACTCCTGTACCTTCGCTGGCGAATCGCGTGACACGTTCATCGAAATCGTCGTCAAATATAGATTCGATCTCTTCTGGAGTCGCTCCAAGTACAGGTGGCAGGAGAGAGAGAAGGTAGCTGCGGAAGATGCCAGAATCAAAGGAGGACGATGGGGCAGCCTCATCGTGTGATATAGGACTACTTCCGTGGATTCCATTAGTGCCATTTACATGTGTTGGTGTTGAAGGCACATATGGGCCTTCCATGTTTCCAGATCGACAGTGCGAGAGATGTGCACTGATCTGTCGGACAGAAGGGGGTGAAGTGTACCCACGACGAAATGGCTTGACATACATACCACGAGTAAGCAAACCCCAGAAGTAAGAAGTTTGCGCTAATCCTTGCTGTAGAAGACGCGTCGAAAAAGCGATGGACGTGGCTGGCGTCGTCGTCGCGAACGGTGAACGGTGAATGGTGAGCAAATCCCTTGCCCGGCTGGACAGGCTCCTAATCGTGGGAAAGACTTACGTACCTCTGCCCTACTACCGCGATACCGTAGATACCATCTTCCAAGTTGCACTCTCTGCCGCCAGCTGCTCGACTTTAGCCGAAAACTACCAATCTCGTTTGGTTTACCTTTGCAGATATAGGAAGGCAATGCCTCTGTAATCGTGGCGCTTGGACCTCTCTGTGCCCCCGAACATGCCGGATTTCCTTGGAGCACGGGAAACTTTCCTGCAGCAAGCTTGGTAGCATCGATTCTTACACTGAAGGATTTCCCAGCTTTTAAACAAGAAACTGTGTGAAGACGTGGACGTTCTGAGCATCGCCGAGGGTCAGAAGGTGACATAAGTTGCAAGTTGCGACTGCCGGGACCTTTTTCCGCCTCGGAAAAGCAAGTAGGCATAGTGGCGAGATACGCCGTTGAAACCCAAGGCAGCATACCAACAACTTTTCTCCTGTGAGCCTCACTTTACCCCCATGTCTGTCACCCCGACTCTTACGCGATTTGATCCCTGCTGCCCGCCACCCGATTATCTGTTCCTTCTATGCAGCTATGGTCTTATGCTTTTTGAGTTTCCAAGGACAATTATTGGGGCTTGTCTTTGATGGCGACGTTATCGTGAATGACTCGAACTTGCGATCACATTCTAAGAACCCTTACAGATAATTGGAGCAGCTCTGAATAGACTTACCGCAATTGCGTCGTCCTACTTATGCTCCGCTGTCTGATGTCTGCTTCTAGAAGTTGGCTCCGCTCCTGTGTCTTGGATAATATGCCTCGGCAAGCCCTGGCGCATCTGATACCCTACTCCTGTACCGTTTTATGGTCTGCGTACCCAAACGAGTCAGCGAGAGCACAATATGACAGCCGGCTCAACATAGATTTTCATAATACTGAAACCAAGAAACCAAAGAAGTTTACAGGATATCCGACGTTCTGGCCCAAGGTTTGGATGACGGCACGAGTTTATGACCTACTATAGTAATATGTTATAATACACTGCAACGAGGTTATGATGTGGTTATTAACATGTTACAATGGAGTATGATAAGACATGCATCAGGCGACGCTGTCTCGGGGAAGTCTCGTACGATCTCGTGGAAAATGCTAAAGATAACTCTAAGACGTAGCGATCAGCGGAGTGTCTTGACTATCTCCACTGGAGCTCTGCATGGATCCTTCAAGCTACCCTGCTGGTACTAGTAGTAGTAGGAATGCTCATCTCGCCACCCCGGATCTTCCCCTGCCAGAGCGAAGGCCCCACCTAGACATAGCCCAGTCCCAGGAAGAGTCCCTAGGATCCGACAGCACCCCGCCGTACCTCGTCATATCAGGAGGAACAGGCTGCAACGCGATCTGTGCGGCATTCGTGCACGCGTGTTATGTCCTGCCAGTATCCGATGATGGCGGTTCGTCAAGCGAGATCATTCGCGTGCTAGGTGGCCCTTCCATAGGTACCTTCTTCCATCCCCGTGTTTCCTATCAATATGGACAGAACAGAAAGCATCATGATGACCCCCCCCCCCCTTCCCCCACAACCGCTCGCAGGTGACATCCGATCGCGCCTTGTACGCTTGATCCCGCCCGCGCCGCCGGGAACACCGCTGGATGCGCTGAGAACGCTGCTCGCGCATCGTCTGCCCTCGGGCGCTGATGCGGAGCAGGCCGCGCGCGCAGAGTGGCGAACCATCGTCGAGGGAAGGAGCCACTTGTGGGCTGGCATACCGGAAGACCGAAAGGAGATCATACGAGGTGCGGACTCACTCAACCCTTGCCTTTCCCCCTTTTGCTGATGTGTCATAGGCCTTCTGGTATATTTTGAAAGCGAGATCCTTCGGCGCGCGCACAAGAACTTCTCGTTCGTCAACGGGAGGTGAGCTCATGGGTGCCATGTGCGATGCTTCTAACGCTATACTCCATTTACTTCAGTGTGGGGAACTTTTTGCTAGCCGCCGCCCAATCATTCTTTCGCTCCCTTCCTTCCGCCATTTTCCTGTTCTCTTCCATTACCAACAGTCAGGTTTGCGCCTTTTACCTTTTCATCTTCACTTCCGCCCTTTTATCTAGATGCAGGCGAATATTGTTCCCGTGATCGCAACAAACCATACCGTTACCATCGCAGCTGAGCTGGTAGGCATTATCATTGCTCATTGTGTTTCCCACTCACACGGCTCTCTTCTGTAGACTAATGGAACACACCTTGTTGGGCAATGTGAAATCTCCCACCCAGTTGCACGTCCTCTTTCCCTGGAATGCCAGGATGAGGACATGTCTTCGCTCAGCTTTGACACTATCTGGCCAACAGTAAGCACTCAAACCCAGAACATTCTCTTTGGTGCAGAGTCCAAGGATTCGTACGAAAGACTCCGCGCGCCCATAAATCGTACGGCTATCTACTCCATTTGTAGTAGATTTAGGAAGACACGTCTTCCCTCCACAGGACTTTATTACATCAATGCCTATGGTCATGAGATATATCCTGTTCCAACCCCAGAATACATCTCGGGGCTCGCTTCCAGTCAAGTTCTGGTGTATTCATGTGGGTCCCTCTGGACTAGGTTCGTTTTCACCACCTTGTCCATAACATGACACACAACTTAAGGGGGCATGGGATAGCATCATTCCCTGCCTTGCGCTGCGCGGAGTGGCTTCAGGCATAGCAGGTTCTCGTTCTCTGCGTGCGAAAGTTCTTTTCTGTGAGTAGCCTTCCGTGCTGTCTCTCTCGTAGCCCCCCCGCTCACCGGGCCAAATTGTCAGTAAACTCAAAGAATGACCGCGAAACTGAGGGCTACACAGCGATCGACTACATACAGTCAGCCCGGCCGTCCTTCACAAAAAAGGGGCGTATGCTAACCGATCCTGAACGGTAGGGCGATCGCCCGCACGCTGAACGCGCGCTACCAAGTAGAGCCGTATGGCCTCGGCCCGGACAACGCGGCGACGACGTACCCTGTGTCCGCCTTTGTGACACACCTGGTGCATCTGCGTGGCTGTGCGGTGCACGTCGACGTGGTGCGCACGTCGGTACGTCTCTATTCCGCGTCATTTTTCCGGTCCATGTGGGCCTAAAGTCAGCTCACTTCTCTGCGTAATCACGACTCTTTTGGTAGGGACTCGGAGTCAAATGCGTTAGGTGGAGAGTGACGCAAGAGGAGCGGATGGAATTCCACTCTACGATGCGGCTTGCGCCAAAGAGGCGATGGAGCTGGTGCTTGGCAACAGATAGGCCCTGCTTTGGGAGGACTGCATCAGGTTCTTCAAGCAAGTATTTTGAAACTGTCACTTAGCAGCCATAGAATATCCTCACGTATGTAGAGCAGCGAAGGGCGCTGGACACCCTCGCCTTCAATGATGAGCACAGGATTGACGTATCTATCTCGATCTCACTAGCATTGGTAAAATTTAACCACGAAGATGTGTGACGTCATGTAGCTCCTCAGGAGAGCGTCATCGTCATTTTGAATCGCATGAATCGCAAACGGTGTGCTGTATAAAGTAGAGAGCCACATTTGTGGAGGGCAATATAGATCACACCCAACATGTTCCAGCGCACAATATCAGTCATTCCCTTACGAGTTGCCAGCGGATACGCTGCTCGCACTTCACGTCTTCCAGCATCCCGATTGTTCCATGCATCTCCGGTTGCATCCAAAACGACGACAGAGAAGGTTGCAGAAGTTGCAGACAAGGTTTGTATGCCCTGCTCTCTCCCGACAAGGAACAACGTGGTAATCATCGCGGCTGCATGGGCGATAGGTTAACAAGACAGTTGGCCAGGGCCTCGCGTCAGCGATTGAGACTGGTGAGCAGGTGACAGAGAAGTCGAAGGAGACAATTGGTTCGCACGCTTTGACTGGTATGTACCTGTAACCAGGTATATTGATGGCAACGCGTAGGCGCTACGAAGGACAGAGCCGAGGAGAAGACACAGGAGGTGAGCCTACGTGACACATCTGCGCGTGTCAACCCACGTGACTCTTCTTAGGCTTCAAATTCAACGGCGGAGAAAGCATCCGAAGTGCGTCCATCTGCTATTATTTTCACCGAGAGCAATAATGCTGACGATTTATGACCACATGCTAGGTGGCATCCAAAGGAAAGAAAGCGACAGAGTCCCTGGGCGAGAAGCATTAATAGATAACAACATTAGCATGTGCAATGACACACATTGACTCCCTTCGTACGCATGGCTTTCGGATCCTGCGGACTTGAGCATTCGCGCGCAGTAGTGTGCATTCACAAGCAATAAAGACGATTGTAGTAGTAGCGCCAGGCGGGCAGATACGAAAGGCAAAAAACGCGCGTGCAGCTTACATGTATGCATGGCGAAAACTTGAGTGAACAGTAGCCCAATATTGCCATGCCAGGCGCCACACGGGACGCCTATTTGCACGGACAACGTAGGCAGTTAGCGAGAGTACATCGTGCACGATTAGGGGGTCAGCTCGTCATCGAGATGGCATGCATCGCGGTGGACATTCATCGACTATGAGCACCCTTGGTCACTGCAAGGAATATTTTGTACCTATGGTCGCTAAAGTGTGATTAGCATAAATCCGAGTCGCCGCCGGCGCCAGCTATGGATAGAGAACCACTTGAATATCCAGCGCGTCTTGGTAGCGATTATATGCATGCCATTGTTGCGGAGATAAGGAAAAAGACGAGCCCAGGCCTCCAACTGGCCATGAAACATTCATTGTTCGCATGCGCTATTGTAAAGCTAAACAGTTAGCCCCGCAACCAGTTCCAAAAACAAAAACCAAGGAAGAAAGCGTGTTGTCGCGCCTGTTCGCCCGCCACCCGGGATGTTCCCGTTGGAGACTGTCAGTCACTCCCGTATATATAAACGCTTGTCTCGTATCGTACGTAGTGGCTTTCTCGCGTCCCTCCACTTCCTCCGACTACTACGAATTCAAAACCCCGTCCTTGGTTTGAATCGCACTGTTGGCATCCCCGTGTGCAATCACAAGGCAACCACTATCGTTCTAACGCCAGTTCGACACATTTCCCCTCAATCACACACGGCTTCAGCTCCCTGTGACCACCAAGCTCTTTCGTTCATCATGCCCTTTTGGAAAAACATTCCTTTGATCAGAAAGGTATACCGATGCATCTACACGCAGCCCGGAGACGTTCACTCACTGCCCCTCCACCAGAAGTCTTCGGATACGAAGCCGAAGCAATCAACTACGGGAAGCAGGACCAGCACCAATTCGTCGTTATTCCTCGATTTGTCCAGCGCGTCATCTGCACAGACAATACACGTACCGCTAGTGAGCAACCCCAAAAACCCTCACTTCAGCAAGCTAGACGCTGTGTTTGACTAAAGCCACCGCGTTTTTTTTTTCTTTTTCTTTCAGCCTAAGCGCTCTGTCAGCGGCCATAAAGTAAGCGCCTCGGTTCCTCATGCGAAGGAGAAAAACACCCGCTGATGGTCAATGTCCACTTATCTACCACTGGTGTAGCCAACGCCCCCAGATTTCGCCGAGATGATCGACGAAGAAAACATGGCGTGGGGTCCTCCGCAATCGCGACGATGCTGAGCGCCCGCTCGGCATGTACTGCCCGTTGACGTACGGCGAGACGCATCCGTGTTGCGTGCTTCCGTGCTTCCAATAACCGCCCCCGCATCATCAAAGGCATTTCTGACATTCATCCTCTCGATCAATGTAGGGGGGTTTTGCGTTGCGGAAATGGAAAAAACTATTTATCCCTGAATGTGGGGGGCGTGGGCACCGTCTTCTTGGAACGAGTTTGGCATTCACTCCTGTTGTAGTTTGTATTATATGTCAGTCACTCAGTTCCCCATTAGCTGATCGCCACCATATTTTGCTCGATGTGGGTCTTAGCGAGGAATGGGCCAAGTGACGTGTTGAATGGAAAGGTTGTTACAGCATCCCCGTGTGCTCGGCACAAATACAGACCCACTTTTACCCACTTTGGTCGTTGCGGGAGGGTGAGTATGCTCCGTGCTTGTTGTCTGCCGCCGGGTGGGTCTAGATCCACGGAAGGACGACGGGGGATGGCCTTGTTTCCGATGCGGGGGAGAATGTACGGAACTGCGAGTCACAACATATGGGACAGATACAGAGGATGGGCATCCACCACCGCCGACGAACCTCAGGCCGAGCATCAACCGAGACTTACATACACTATACAGTACAGTACTCATCGCCAACCGTGGCTCAATCTCAACGCTACAGTAATGATGACGTGCATACTCGGTCCCCGTAACTAGCATCACCGTATCGCCGAAGTAATGAGGGGCGCCTGCTTTATCCACTCGCCCTTCTCCAGCTCCCGCAGCACAAAGACCGCAAAGCCCAGCCTGGCCAGCGTATATCCGGCGCCGGCCTCGCCATCCCCGACGTACCCCGCGCGCACCTCCCTATTCCGCTCGTTCTTCAGCACCGGCACGCGCACGAGCGTCCAGTCCACGTCGTCGCACGCGCGCACGACCTCGCCGACGGCGACGATGTCCTTGTACGCCGAGCGCGCGCCGAGCGAAACGCCGGCGACCATCGCCGAATAGACAAAACTCCACTTGTCGTTCGCGTCCTTGATGCTCACCGTACCGAGCGCGATCAGACGCCTCACGCCCGCGCGGCGCATGGCCTCCAGCACGACGGCGTAGCCGCGCGCGATGGGCGTGCCCGACGGGTTTCCAAAAGTCGGGCCGAGCGCGCTGAGCACGGCGTGCACGGCGTCACCGCCGCCGCCGCCGCCGGTCATCGCCCTGCCGAGTGCCTCTGCGTCCGCAAGTTCGCCCTTGACGATCGTGATGTCCGGGTGCTTGCTCAGGTGCGCGGGGAGCTTTTGCGGGTTGCGGGCGTAGACGACTATGAGGTGCTTCGCGGCTAGAGCCTCTTCGATGAGGAGGATGCCCGATGGACCGGTGCCACCGAGTATGAGGACGCGCATATGGGGCTGTGCTGTGGTGCTGCTGTACGCAAGTAAGTGGCGTTGCTGCTCAAGCTCAAGTGACAGGTGTAAACGCGGGTGGCGCGGGTGGCGCGTACGTCACGTGGCATGGCAATCTCCGCACGTAGCGTCATGTGATCAACACGTCCCTTTTCGCTTCGGACCAAGTAAGCCACAGGGATAGAATCAGAACTCAAGCAAAAAAAAAAAAAAGTCGATATCTAGGATGCTAAACAATGCTAGTGCATAACAAGTGTTATTAAAATTGGTCTAGGAAACTCAAAACTGGCGCCAGCGGACACCTGTCCCCGTGACGTCCACTCAGAACAGTAGTGTTCTCCTGTCTTTTCTTTATCCATCGCCCTATTGGCGTGAGAAGTTTTTTAATAGAAAGCGGCCCTTCCATGCACTGATGCGTTTGATCTATGAAAGAACGAGAAATGGGTATTGTCAATGTAGGAGCCAGCCAGCGCACGCAGGAGCGACCTGGACGCCCCCACATCTCCTCAAAGTAATCATGCGGGGTTGGCCGTCGCTTTTTCCCAGCGAACTTCGAAACCCGTGGCAGCGCGACGAGATTCCATCGCTTGCATTTTCAATGTGTGCCTTATCTGAAGCAACCCAATGGTTTTATGCCTCCTCGGGGCTACGAGTGAGTCATTGCTGGCATCCAATGAGAAAGCTGTTGATGCGAAGCCGTATGTCCATCTGTCGCAGGATTGTCTTACGGATAGATACCTTCACCTTCCAGGTTGCAATGTGCGAACACTCGATGGTTATAGAGGCGCTCTGTGTGTGTGGGTTTCATAGACTTCCATTCCAACGGTGAGGGCAACCTGACCACCGTCCACCTGTAACTGCCTGCCCAGGCAGGCCCTCTGACAGGGACAATAACACGTCGAGCAAAGCTTGGTCACTTACCTCAGCTAAAAGGTGCCGGTGCATCCCTTCTGCGAGGAAACGCACCAGAAGCACGCCCTCCCCTTCAACTAGCATCACCATGTGTCACTATCTTGCAATATATACGCGCAAGCTCAACACCTCGATGAATGGGCAGCCTTCAATAGTCTCTCCATGCTTTTCAGCACAGGAGAATGCAGTTCTCACGCAGGCGAGTTGACTGCTATCTACCAGGCGTTCTTCCATTCCGGTCCATTATTGAATAGGTTATTGAGTGTGAGTGGATCTCGTCTACACGGTCTGGCCCTCTTGTTTAGCGAAAACGGAGACGCGCACCACGCATGATATCGAAGACAATATAAAGATGATATCCCCACGTTGTTCCTGTAGGGGTACAGCCTGATTTATCTGTCAATGAAGGATGGGAAGTATGTGTAGTGACAGATGAAATGAAATAGGCAATTATTCCATATGCGCAACGCCTCTATGTCAAATATCAGTGTTGTGGGGTAATACTGTAGCGGGGCTGAAAAGTAATGCAAGAAATGGCAGATTATCGGTTGCCTCACTATCTAGACCCCAAAGTCCCCATGCTTGAGCAGTTCCTCCCACTTGAACGCTCCCGGTCTCTCGTGAAAATCGCTCAGAAGCTTCTCCCTTTCCTCGCTCGAACCCCACAAGTAGAATCGCTGTAGCCCATGCGCGAGTAGCTGTGCATCGCCCTGACTCAGTAGGTGGTCTCCTCTGTTGGATTTCGTGGCAGCGGAAGGCGTGATTTCTCCACGCATAAGCACGAGGCCATGCGATGACGCGAGCTCGGAATAGAATGTCAGCACTAGATAAGGAGTCGCGAACGTCTGACGGAGCTTGTACTCGAGCAACGGAGTGAAGATCGCCGTCGCCAGACGTGGGTTTGCAGCTTTCTCGCCGTTCTCGCGCGGTACTTCCGGGGAAAAGGGATCTGAGCAGGCGAGAGGCGGAGGCGGCGCGTGATAAAAGTCCCATTGGAGTACGTAGAACTCATAACCCGTCTTTGACTCGTCATCATCGTTCGCATGGGTATGGCTTTTTTCGGTCGTCGTCGCCGTCACGGCACGACGCGGGACGGGGATGACGAATTTGGGTAACGCTGAGCAACGCCGAGCAGCGAGTCATAAGTCTCGCGCGGTAGAGAGGCGCAGAGGAAACCGCGGCCAGTGCCGCCGGAGCGCGAGGCGTGGAAGGCAGTCCACAGAGCAGAGACTTGTGCCGCGGTGTGGGGTTTCGATAGTAGACGCTCCGTGTTGAGTATTCCAGACAGAGGCTGTCAACGGCGCCTCCTCTGTCAAGACACCGCGACCCAATTCAAAAGAGACGGACGCACTTTGATGGGAGAGCTGTCCTTACGAACAGATGAGCCAAGAGGGCGTTGTACCCGGGGCGTAGATGCTCGGTGTACATCCTGCTGCTTCTCCTTCAATAGTCGTTCCGCTGAACGCGCTTCTGCTTCAACAGCCTTTCGTCGCTCTTGTTCGCGCTGTCGTTCTCGTACATGTGCACGTAGCTCCTCAACGCTTGTGCCTTGTCTATTTCGACCCGACACCTCTTCTAAGGACAAAATAATCACCTGGAATGGAACAAAACTCACTGTTGAGCAACGTTTTCCAGTTTCTCCGCATACTTGGCCCGGTAGTCGGCGACAGTCCTCGGCCATAGCCGCAGGTGGCTACGTGGAGGTCGATAAAGGTGGACACGCGCAGAGTATGCCGAAGGTCGTAGCGTATGTAGTAGTAGCATTTGTAAGACGGCCAGCTGGCATTGTTGATTAGATTATCTCTTGTTCAGTGTTGTGGCTTTCTCGTTGCTGGCCAAACACTGTCAGTAATGACAGATTTAATCACTCTTCTAACATTCCCTTCCACATCAAACGGATTCACTGCTCTCCGTTCCTCCGTCCATGAAAACTCTATTTCCTTACCCAGCTTCCCTCTGAGCAAAGTCGCTCGCTTGGATGCAGACTCTGACCCTGGATCAGCATCACGGTCTCGAGCTGGTGTACGCTCAACTTCTCGGGTGGTGGCTGCGGGAGGTCCTGTTCGGGTCAGTATATCTGGTGACTTTCGTGAGTGGTTTTGAACTATCACTAAACGCCCAACTTCAGCTCACATCCTATCCCAGAGCAACCTCGCACACAACATCAGATTGATGGATCCCTTGCCCTCCTGCGGCGTTGCATGCGCATCATTCTTACACGAGACGCCACCGATGCCCTTCCACTCACATATGAACGCATTTATGCTCTTTGCAGAGACGCCGTAGTCATCCACAACAAAGGAGAGGTTCTTGCTGACATGCTGAAGATTGAGCTCGAACAATCTGTCGCTTGCCTCGAGCGCGGACTCACAGACGATGTTTCCGAAGGCATTGGATTTGCATTGCCGTTCGCACAGGTTTTGACATGGTTCGAGAAGCAGGTTGGACTCTTGGAGGACGTAATGACCTATCTTGACCGCGGATATTTGCCACAAACAAAGGAGGGCAAGGGTTTACAGTTCGTACCATAATTCTTGTGAGAAGGAGAGCCCCGGTTCCATTCGCTGACATGGTCGCAGACGACAGGCGAACGATCTGTTATTGACGCGGATTTTTTACGACCCACAGATCCACAAACGAGTGGGTGAAGTCGTCCACGAATGGCTCATGCTGGAATGGAAAAATAGGTCCGTCAATGTCTTCCTCGACTATGTCCCTCTAATCCGGGTGCAGCGCCGAGCATCCCTCACGGCCATACGTTTGCACCCTCATTCACCACCTTCGAATCCATGCACAGTACAACGCCCATTTCGAGTCTCCATATGTGAACCTTCTCAGCGAGTACTACACCGATCAGGCCAAAAGGAAGACCCGCCCATCCGACGACCCGCTTAAGTTTCTTGATTATTGCGCGGTCAAGACAGCCGAGGAAACCGCTCGCGCGCGTGCCGTTTTACCCGACACGAGCTGGAATGCCGTGCAAGCGACGACGGAAAGGTCCCTTTTGCTCGGTCACCTGGACTGGCTAGCAGGTGGCGGTGAGCATGGTTCTCCTTCCACTTTGGCCCTTTCCGACGAACCGTTCCCTCAGTGATTGGGCCGCTTATTGAGGGAGGCGATGCCGCGAAACTGAGGACTCTCATTGCTGTCTTCGACCGCGTGGGGGGTGTTCCCAAGCTTGTCGAAACTTTCAAGTCATATGTGACCGTGAGCCCTACAGTTATTGGTCCCAATAGTTTAGTTTTCTCACCCAGTGATAGACCAAAGTCGCCGCTATTGTATGCGACGTTGCCAGGGATGAGGAGATGGTTGAACGGCTGCTCGCATTCAAGTCCAGTGCTTCACTCGTACACTCATTCGCTGTTTCATCCTCTTCTTGCTCCAAGGACAACGACTACCAGTATGCGTTGCACGATGCCTTTACCGATGGCTTCAAAAAGCGTCGCAACAAGCCTGCGGAGATGATTGCCCACCACATGGACAGGCTTCTGCGCAAGGGCCAAGGTTCTGCCGGCGACGAAGCATTCGCCGGACAACTCAACGCCGCCCTTGCTTTGTATCGCTTTACAGCAGACAAGGATGTCTTCCGCGCGTTTTATCATCGCGCTCTGGCAAAGCGGCTCCTACTCGGTCGTAGCGCGAGCGACGATGCGGAAAAGGCCATGCTTAAAAAGCTTAAGGAGGGTGCGTATCTCCCCGCTGCGTAGCTAAACCCGCCACTCGCATGCTCATGAGACATTCGGAAACGCAGAGTATGACCCCGAGTTTGGGATGGGCGACCACATGTTCCGAGACTTGGCGTTATCGCGCGACAACATGGCGGAATATCACGAACGTCTCGGACTTGGATATGCGCCAGAGCAGCAGAAGCTCACTGCAATGGTCCTGCAGCAGAGTTTCTGGCCATTCTCTTCGCGTGCAGCTCAGGACGCCATCATCCCCGTCCCCGTGCGTCGTCACCAATTTTATTTTCTTTGTTGCTTGTTTTCTCACCTTTGTTAATAGATGCAAAGAGAGCTTGATTCATACGCTGCCTTCTACAGCGAGAAGCACCAGGGCCACAAGATCGAGTGGAATCATGGACTCGGTACGGTCAGCCTGCGGGCCTGTTTCGCAGCGGGACAAAAGGAACTTTCAGTATCACTCTATCAGGCGGTCATCCTATTACTTTTCAACGACATGGCAGAAATTCCATTTGCGGACGTGAAGTTACATACAGGCATCGGTGTGTCGCCCCTGCGTATCCGTGTCCGTGAACATTTCCTCACTTGATGACGCTTTCCACGCACAGAGGATGGGGTGCTGCGATCCACACTTCAAAGCTTGGCCTGTGGGAAGAAAAGAGTGCTCAAGAAACGCCCTGCTGGAAAAGATATTAATGACGAGGACGTGTTCATATTCAACGACGCATTCGAGGATCCGCATGCAAGGGTGCACATCAACTCGATCCAGGTGAAGGAGACTGTGCGTGCCTCACTCCTTCCTTCTCGCATGTTTTCTCTCCTCTGAACCGTTGTCGTCCCCCCCCCCCCCCCCGCGCGCGCACACAGCCCGAAGAGTCGCAGCGCACGCAGAGTGCGGTGGAGGGCGACCGGAAGCATTACCTCGACGCGGCGATTGTGCGTGTCATGAAGGCGCGCAAGCAGCTAACGTACGAACAAATAAAATTCGAGACAATCGAGGCCGTGGGTCGGCACTTTGCTCCCGACGTCACTAGCATCAAGCAACGAATCGACGGGCTGGTGGAACAGGAGTACCTTCGACGGGACGACGAAGACCGGAATCTTTTCTTCTACGTTGCATAAACACCAACACAACACAACAAACAAGATTCTGTCGCGCATCTAATTTTTTGTTTTTTTTTTCATTCTTGGCGGGGCGCTCTACCTGCCTTTCCCTTCTTACGATACATAGTATTGTCATAGAGCACTGAACCACCCCTCCGAATTGTCTTTTTACCGAAATTGTGATGGTGGTGCGGTGAGATAAAATTTTCGGGGACGAGCAGTGGCGAAGACAATAATTTGTCTTTGAGGTCTGGGTTTATGATGCCTATATGAGGCCTCAGCGAAGGGATCTGGCCGCTATAGGGGGTGCCTCGAGGCCTTTCTCTGATCTCTCTGAACCGAGAGTCTCTGAAAAGGAAGCCCCACCAAAAAAAAAAAAAAAAAATGCAGACGCGGCAGAATGTGCATTCTGCGCCACCTTCAATAAACATGTTTCTCTCACACACGGCCGGCTGCACTTGCCCGCTTTTTGACTGGAACTGAAACTCCGATCATGTCCCAAACCAAACCACATTCTCATGGGAGATAACGACGTGTTGGATCTATATGACAATGACAATCCCCCAATCCCCTCTTTGTTAACGTTCATTGTTGCGACTCCGCCATCATCAGTCATTCATGCCATCAGGCATCCATCAAGGGGGGGGGGGGGTCTTTTATTTTCTGTCGACCGTTTTGCTCGCCACTGCCATCGCTGCGTCGTTCGCAAACTGCGCATGTTGCGCATGTGTACATTATGTGAAAAAAATAAAGTCTCATATTCCGTAAATTGCGCCAGCGGGAGAGACGCCGGGTGGAGTGTGTGGTGCTGAGAAGAACATCGATCGGAAGATCCACTGCCAGCCCGTCACGATCACACTGTCAAAGGCCCGCCGCCTAGATCAATGTTTGGTGGGGATATCAAAGGTATATCAAGTCCAATATTAGTTAGTAGCACTCGTGCCCGCGATCCCGTATCTATCCACAGTTTGTGTCATGCGTGTCATGTCCCAGTCAAAGGTAGGGGGCCCGAAAATGCCGCTTTGGGCCTTCGCAAGCTGTTTTCCGACCATCGTGTTCCCCCTACGGCAAACCACCTGGCGGATGCATCATTGACCGTCTCCAGGGAACCGCCGCCTCTAATCTCCTATTCATCTGGCATGTCTTGATCCGCCACTTCTGTATGACAGGGATCAGCGTGGTCAGAACCCACATATATCTCTGTGTGGTCTGATCCCGTTTCCGGCAGAAAGCCGGCTGTACATCCATTTCGAAGCACAACTGTGGCATTCATTTGCATTTGCTGTTTCTGTTTCACACCTTAGTCAGGAAAGGGGGTATAGTTGATTGTATCCCGACATTGCGGTAGCGGAACATTGGTCGATTACCGCCGAACCCCACAGGCGCAAAGCGTTGGTTGAAGAGGTCCAGCCAGGTGCTTCCCAGGCCATGATACGTGTACCACATGTTATGTGACTCGATAGCAACGCCGATGACGAGGGGCGTAGCCGAAGTGATACAACGCGAGCCTTCTGAACACAATGCGCCACAAGGCAAGGTCGTTTTGTGCGGAGAGAAGAGTGGCGAGTTTGTTGCCGTGGTCCCCAACAGACATCAAGACTACATCAAGGCGTGGATCTAATCTGAGGCTGAATATAGGAGAAGAATTACCCAACGTGCGGATCCCTATTAGAAGATCAGATGCCGAGTGAATATCCCCTTCAAGATTGTGAGCATGTGACAACGGAGGTGGAACCGCCTCATAGACGCAAAAGAAGGGCCTTTGGCACTTCTGTCGTCCCGAAATGGCGGAACGACGGTGTTTCGCGATCACCTACATATACAGTGCATGCCAAGGACCTGTGGGGGGGCCAGATGCAGGATCGAGAACGAGTTTGGATGCGGGAAGCGGCTTACGCCATATACGTGAGTGCGCAGGAAAGTACCCTAAGCGAAGGAGGTTGGAGCCGCCTTCATGACGCATCACCTTCTTTGGAACAAGGACACCAGGTGTTTGAGTCGTTGCGGGCTGAAATGGAGGCGAGCCTGAGACCTGAGACAAGGCGCTTTACCGATGGGTTAAACACTTAGCGATGTTCAAGCGGAGGGGGGAACGCTTAGGGAGGTGTCTAAGCCTGCGATGTCGTCGGGGCCCTAGCTTTAGCGAAACCCATTCATACACATTCATGATGAGGCAAACTGAGGCCGTGCGTTCGAGGCTGAGAGCCACAGCGAGTGATTGGTAGGCAAGAGAAGCAAGACCCTTAGATTGTCTCGAACCCGAACCCCACGCCGCCACGTCAAGTAAGGGAAAAGAAGTTCCGCTTTCACCTGATTTGGTCAATGAACCCTGCCTTCTCGAACCTCCGAAGAACATCCGCCCCTGCTTCCCTCAAACTCGATCAGAGCGAGAGATGGGTGATGTGATGTGATGATGGCGCAGCGCTGTGGGGGGGGGAGGCAGAGGAAGCTATTGCGGCGGACACGTTACCACCAACGAGCGTGAGACCGAGATCGCTGTGCGAAACCTGGCGACCACACAAAATAGGCAAGTCGTTGAAATTGAGCGGCGGTGTGCGGGTGCAGTCGGCGTCGCCAGCCAAACTTGTTGTTGGTGATGATGGGTGCTCTTTTTTTTTTTTTTCTCGCAAGTGACGCGGATCCGTCAAGTTCGAGTCGGAGTTCGGTTTCTTATGGTCTCCCGGGTCTACTTTTGTCCCAAAGGCCAACACCCCCCGCTCATGCACTTATTGAGACGATTGGGAATCACACCGGGTGTTGGGATCACGAAGAAGAGGATCATGTGCGTTGACCGCTTGACAATTCGCTAATACAATAGGGTGGTATGCGTGTCCTGTCATGAGAAGGGGCTGGGGGTCACCTTCGACAGTTTGAGGTCGTATGGCATGGCACGCTTACCGGTCCGAGTCGCTGCCCTTGTGTTGTTGAGGGGTCTTGGATCTTCCAACTCGGCTGTTGCCACCCGTGATTTTTTGCCTTGCCCTGCCGCAAGATAACCCATTGTCGTGTCGTTCGTCATTCTTTCGTTCCCTCCACGTGGCGGAGCGGGGGCCCTTCCGCACGTGCCTATGCCACAAAAACGGAGATAGAAAGAGGCGCCACCACCTTCCGAGATTCCCGCCCGCAATGCAACAGACAGCGACACAATGAAAAAAAAAAAAAAAAGATAATCCCCATTGGCAGATTGCGCGAGCGCCTGGAGAAAAAGAAATTTGGCACATTAGGGCAAATCGCTTAGCGCTTTAGACCCCAGAACAGCACAATTTCGAATGTGTATATCTACTGCGCGGGGTGGGGTGGGGGGTGCAGTTTAGAATCGTGGCCCAAAATAATAATCTGCGATATCGCACTTTTACCGACAAACTACCAAGGTGCGATTGGTCGCGTCCCAGTGGTGCGTCACGGTCGCGAGAGCCAGATCTATTTTCAGGACTGTATTGACAGGGTAGGCGATCGTCGGTGAGAACATCTACGGCCGGTGACCGTGGGGTCCCACCGCTGCCTTGGAAACTCTCAATAAAAGATAACCGTAGTCCCAGCCTCATACAGGCCTGGGATCAACCTAATATCCAAGAATCAACCCCGTGTCCCGGGTCCTTGGCCTTTCCCGATATGGAACATTAACGTCGAGGATCCCGTGGCCTGGTGGCCGGTTGGGTAGACGTGCGTTAAACAACTCTATGATCATGGCTTGCAAATCGTCCTCCAAGTCGTCACTGCCAGGATTAGATGTCGGCCTGCAGCTGTCCTCCGAGAAATGTGTCCCTCCGCCGCGGCCGCAGATTTCTTTTTGCTCGCAGGGATTCAGTTAATGAGATCCACAAAACTTTTTTGTCGAACATCCTCCTGGTACGACCTGCAAATGAGAAACGATAGTGGGCTAATAATTTAACATAGTAGGTGTAAATCACGGTGGCGTGAAACGATACTTCTGAGCCGCTTTGCGCTCCACGTACGATGGCCAGATCCATGACAAAAATTGTACATATCGGTAGAACGCGGGAACGAAGACAATCTTCTCACATGCATCGATTGCACGTATGCAGCGCTCCGCGACGACCTCACGTTTCAGACCGCTTTGAGCTGGATCCGCTTCTCGTACCGGTCCAGCGTCCACGGCAGATGCACGAAAGTTCCCCTCAATGGTGGATGGAAGCACGTAGGAGAAATTCACGGAGGGATTTTCGAGGGACAGAGCTTGGTATAGGAGATAGGACGCCGCCTTGGTTGAGCCGTAGATGGCTCGAGTAGGTGCAGCGATGACAGCACCGAGGGACGATATTAGAAGAACTGACGGCGAAGCACTCGTGCTCCGCATAACAGGAATCTGAGACGTCAATATTTATCAAAGAGGCTGGGGTACAGTATGATCGGAGACAGACCATCGTCACTGCGGAGAGTAAAGGCCCAAGGTAGTTCCCTTTGACTGCAGCCAGAGCCACATCTTCGACTCGCCGGACACCGTCTAAACTTGGTTGTGTCACTGATGGACCTTCCGCGCCAGCAATCTCCAGGACAGGGCGCAAAGCGGAGACACCGGCCGAGACGATCAGTGTGTCAAGACCATGCCATTCTGTAAAGAAGCGAGTGAGATATCGCATCGAAGGCCATATCGGAGACAGCAAACCTCACTTTCGCTTATTTTTTCCCTTATTGCAATCATATCTTCTGCACGTGTAAAGTCTGCGCAGATGCTGAGCACCGAGTCCGAAACGCCCGAAATGGCCCCGCATTCAGATCGCACCACGTCCAATTCTGCGCTCTTCCGCGCAACTATACAGATTTTGGCCCCTCGCTCCGCATATCGATGGGCGAGCGTGCGGCCGATGCCACTGGAAGCCCCGAGAATTAAGACTCGCTCCACTGCCGGAGGTACAACCGCAGGGCGGCACGGTCGCCGTTTAGCAAAACGGTTGAGGATGGCCCAGAGTGGAACAAAGACACCAAGAGCGATAGCAGCACTGGTACCGATGGGATATATTACCTTCATTGTCGATCGTGGAAGGCAGCTCAGCAGCAGGTGGGACGTGGTGTGGTTTCGGAGTCACGAGTGGCTCGAGCTACGCGAGGCCGGAGTGCCAATTAAGTTATGTAAATGAATTAATTAGCTGGATTATTGCTACTGATAAGCTGATTAACTAAGGCGTTATTGATAAATGGATTTCCGCTAAGTGGCACGACGACACACCACAACCGCTGGTGATGACTTCTCATCATCATCAATTTTCTTCGTTGATAGACCAATCTTTTTACAATGTCGACTCATTTCAGTTAGATGGCGGTGTCATTCTCCGAGACGTGCCCGTCGCGTACAAGACTTGGGGTTCGCTCAACGAAACCGCCGACAATGTTATGGTTATTTGTCATGCATTTACTGGTAGTGCCGATGTTGGGGACTGGTAAACCCTGTCAGCGTGTCCGTTATTGCCGTGTTGACCGACATCGATTCAAGGTGGGGTCCCCTCATGGGTCGAGGAAAGGCATTCGATCCCACTCGATTTTTTATAGTGTGCATCAATGTGATGGGCTCTCCATACGGTACTGTATCGCCGGTCACGATAAACCCGAGCGCAGGAAAGCCTTATGGGCCGGAGTTTCCTGCAACAACTATCCGAGATGACGTTAGGTGAGCTCCTGGTCGGTTGGCGGTGAAATTTTTGTAGTCATAATTGTGGCCGCAGATTGCATAAACTTGTGCTTGACCACCTTGGCGTGTCATCAGTTGCCGTAGTGGTCGGCGGCTCAATGGGTGGCATGGCCGTGTTGGAGTGGCCTTTGTGCACTCCAAAGGGATACGTTCGACACATCATCCCGATTGCTACATCCGCGCGTCACTCCGCGTGGTGCATCAGCTGGGGAGAGGCACAACGACAAAGCATCTACAGCGACCTCGAATATGCAGACGGGTATTATACGCAGCAGCCTGCATCGGGACTGGCAGCCGCACGCATGACGGCACTGCTGACATATCGCTCGCGGGACTCCTTCGAAAGCCGATTCGGACGCACGCCACAGCGTACGGACACGGACCCATCTGAAACAACAACCGAACTCGTCACGCCGCCACGTTCTCCGCGTACGGCACCCGCAGATGCCATCGCCGCTCACAACGATGGCCTTCTGAGCGCGCGAGCCTCGCCCAGGCCGTCGTCAACGTCTCCCGCTCCCTTTTTCTCGGCACAGTCCTACCTTCGCTACCAAGGAAGCAAGTTTGTCGCGCGGTTTGATGCCAACTGCTACATCCACATCACACGCAAACTTGACACGCACGACATCGCACGGGGACGTGGCTCGCAGGAAGAAGTACTCGCGCAGCTCCCCGCGCGGGCCCTTGTCATCGGCGTTGAGACGGACGGACTGTTCATGCTCTCGGAGCAACGTGATATCGCGGCCGGGATCCTTGATGCCGAGCTCGTTGTCATCCACTCCCGGGATGGGCACGATGGTTTTCTGCTCGAATTCGAGCAGATCAACACGCATATTCTGCGCTTCCTGAAGAGGGAGTTTTCGGGATATTATCGGGATGGATCGGATGATGCGCCAACGGAAAGCTTCGAAATACGAAAAGCCAGCGTGTTTGGTGAAGCGGAAGTGGACCTGACGCGCTGGTAGGGAGGCGGGGCGGGCTCTTCTCTCAGTATATTTTTAGAGTATGGCGGCTCTTGACAATCGTAGTCATTCACTCCGCACTCCGCAGAACTCGCTCGGGCATTCATTTTAGAGAGAATGGTCATTGCGGACGGAGACAAGAAAGTACGATATAATGTGGGAAAGTCGGGAGTCGAGGGATACAAGGCAAGCAGAAAAAAATACATGAGGGGGATCCTAGGGTACTTTCCGTGCTGGAGTGGCTACGGGGGTAAATAGTAGTGCAGGTGCAGATCAACGATTATACAGTTATTAAATTCATTGTCCGAGCTGTGCAACGCGCTTTCCATCGTCCATATCATCAAAAAATTGGCCGAGCTCACCCTTCTCGAATCCGATCTGCGTGCTCCACATGCTGTCTTGGTTGGTATTCGCAACTTTGAATGAAGGAAGTCCAGAACCGTGGTCGAAATTCAGGACGGGTGCTTGCTGAGGGCCTGGGCCGGTAGTATGCCCCTGCAGCTCCTGTTGCGTGTGCATATGTTGTTTTGGATGCGGCGTGGGAGACATGACGAAGGACGACAGGTCTCCCTTGGGCGTCGCGGGCGCAGAGTAGCTGGTGCTCGACATGAGCGAAGTCGGGCCCTGGAGGCGCGATCGCTTGCGCGGATTCTGATGCAGAGAATTCCGGCTGGGCGCAGCCCACAGGATCTGCGGAGAGTGCGAGATGTCCACGGAGGGCGGGGGCAGCACCTCGTCGGGTGAGACGGATGACTCTGGGTGCCATCCCGGTTGGGGAGAGGTCACGGGCGTGTACGGCTGTTGCGCGAGGAAGACGACCGCACGCGCGCGGGCCAGAGCGTTGGCCGTGCGCAGAGCCTGCGCCTTCTCGTCGTCTTGCACGGGTGGCTCCGCATAAGCGGGCTCCAGAGCCCGAAGGACGTTTAACGCCTTGTCGGCGAACGGGCGGCCGACAAACCGGGTCAGATCGGCCGCGGCATGTGCCACGCTCGACCGGAGAGGCTGGAAATCTAGTCGGGTGGGATTGTGGGCGATGAGGAGCGTGAGGAAGACGGCGGCGGCGCAGACATGCTGGGGAAGAGAAGAAAGGTGCGCCACTACATTGGCGGAGTGTGGGCTAAGGGAAGTCGGGTGGAGTTGCGCTCCTGTGGCGAGTAGAGCGCTTGCGGCGTCCACTGCCAGGCCATGCTGGTCGCCATCTCGGGTGTTTCACTGCACAGGCTTCCAGGAACACCGGCGTGTGCGCGGTGCAACGCAAAGCGTGCATGAAAGAACGCCAACCGTAAGGCAGCACCCTGGACTCCGGCGCGCCTCGTTGCTGCCTGTGGTGCCGTGATACTTTGCGCGAGCGTAACGTCTTCCATCACTATGTCGGCTGGCAGAGCCTCGAGCCACTCCTGTAAAAGTCGGTCATGGTCCAAAATAGTACCATATGGCACAGGGCGCAAAAAGGTCGCATCCATGAGTTCGCCCATAAGATACGCCAGCCTGAAGAGAAGTATGTGTACTGTGTAAATCGGCGAGGACTTGTCATCCACGGTGTTGTATGCTACTGGCAGTTGGGTGTCGAAATGACGTGATGATATAGCGTATGGACGCCCAAACAAAAATGCGTGCCATCTATTGATCAAGTCAATCCAACGAGGAAGTAATGACAAGAAGTGGGGTTACCGATCAAGGAATACAATATTCCACCACGCCATGCGGCGACGCTCTGCCGTCATATTCGGGAAATTCCAGGTGCCAGGGTCTCTGTGTAAACCTAGGGCAGTACCAACGGCGACAAGCTCCGCCCGCAGTAGCCAGAGCTCCTCAGAGTCAACGGTCACGAGAGCAAGATAGTAGGACGGGCGAGTAGCAGCTCAATACGATCGAGGTCTCTTCCAGGGGTCGAGGGCCCATGACGTTCCATGAGCATGAGGGCAATATTGTAGCAGCGGGTGCCGAGCTCAGGGCGCACAGGTGGCTGGCCCGGATATACACTATGCCCATCGGGTAAATGGAACACGGCGGTGGCAAGTAGCACGCAAGCGGTGGCAAGCGTGATGCGGCAAGGCCAAATCCCCGACTTGTAATTCGACCAGCGCCTCATAAAGGCTACTGCGTCAACAGGACGGTGCAACCAGGTGCAATACTCGAAATAGTGCTCAAGGAGCGCATCGATAACGGCGAGAGGGGGCATCAACCGCACGAGGTCGTGGTCCTGTTCATAGCTAGCCAATAAGGCTTTGGGACTGCGGTGACCGCCCGACGATGGCTCTTCTTGCTGATCTGGGAGCGGCTGAATGTCGGGTGTCGGACATAGATGAGCTGGGTCCTCAATACTGGAGGCAAAAATGAAACACACCCGCATACCCAAATAGGATATCCAGCCAGTCGGCCCGACGCCCGGGTTGAGCTGTGTGGGCCACGAGGACAAAGGGGAGCTCAAATGAGCTAGGAGGCCTCGCTGAGGCTGCGCTCGTGTCTCGTTCGTCGGTGCATCAGGCGGCGGCCTTGGTGCACGTTGCAGGGTGGTTAAGTGGGACTCGAGAAGCGATAGGGATTGGCGGATTTTTCTAAACTCTGAGGTGGCATTGACTGTGCTTGTGGATGCTGGCTCATTTCTAGTGGTATCAAGATGTAGGTCAGAAGGGTATTTGGGAGATGAAATAAAAAGAAGGGTTTGGAGGACTTACGATGCCACTGGAGACCCTCGTGGACTGGTGGATGAGTCTTTGTCCTCGGCAGAATAGCATAGCGACGCATGGCCTATTAAAATGTCAAATCGTAGGGGATGTGAGCAACAAGGGGGGATTGAGGGGGTTAATACTTGCCTCGGAGCACACAAGACGAGCAAGGCCTGTTGCTGTAGTCAAACAATTAGCGGGGGAACAGGTAACGATGACGAGGAGGGGATAAAAGCACGGGCCGCACCGATCACATTTGAGCTTGCTATTTCGACATGGCTCGCAGTTGAGGATCTTGCGCGAGCGCTTAGTCAAGGGAGTCGGGTCTTGAGGCGCAATGGAGGAGGTTTCGCCTGACTCGAGCATACCATAACAACGGGCTTGAAAGGACAGAGATGAGTGACGTTAAATAATGGGAGAGAGAGACGGACAGAGTTTTGAGCGCTCAAGAGGGAGATCGAGGAGGGCGATAAGTGGGGACCTTGTTGGGTAAAGCAAGGGATGAGACATGAACCTTGTGTGATTCTCGGGAGAAGTACTGTACGTACCAGGAAAGTTATAGGCAGCCCCAAGGAAATAAGAGAGAGAGCGAAGGCAGGACAAGACGGCAGCGGTCTTATCAACCTATTACACTGGTCTCGGCAGAGTACTGTAAAGCAAAAAAATATATTCGCCAGGAATGACTCTGTAACTCTGAGCGAGGTGTACCAAGATGGTTCGCTTGATGGCGCGTGGCACCGGGGACCGGATGTGCCTAATTAAGTGAATATTCTTCGAGATCGAAGCTGGGATCTTGAGATTTCCATGAACATTTTTTTTCTCTCTGTATTTTAGTTTAAGGCCCAATAATGCCACGGGAGCTGTAGCGAAGCTTCGACGCTTTCTTTTTACAACAAGCCCGACGCCGAAGAGGGATGACTACGGAAGCGATCACGTGGTGGCGTTATTGCCCTTTTTTTAATTTTTTTTTGTAAATAAATTGGCTTACCTAATCGACGCCTTCGCCGCCACGTCTCGAATTGCGACGCGATGCTCGGAGCCCGACAAGAAGAACAAGACAAACTCATCAACTTACTTCCTTCCTTGCGTTTTTCCCCCCATCATGGCGCGCTTCTCTGCCACCTCAACCCCGTCAAAATCACGGTCACGAACCGCAGCGACGAAAAAGGGCTATGGCCCCGGTCCTGGCTCCATTGTGGACATTGCCGGTCGCAAGCTGAAATTATCCCCCGTTATCGATACTTATTTCTCTGGATGACAGAGCGCCATGCGATTCACCAGCGTCGTCTCGCAGGCCAACCATGGCCGTGGACTGATGATCCTATCTTGCGTCAGCATAACTTCACCAACGTTTTTCGTATTTACGATCGCGTCACTCAGTATATCATTTGCAACGTCATCGGAAAGGGCGATCAAGACCTTCACGAAACGTGCTTTCGCGTGATTCTCTTCCGCTGTTTCAACCGCATTTCCACATGGGAGCTACTATTGGCCCACTTTGGCGAGCTAACGTGGCGCGACTTCAACCTCGCTGCGTATGAAACGGTTCTCTACGAAGAGTATAGGCGAGACAACAAGCTTTATGGCTCCTCCTACATCCTGCCGGCTCCCGAACTTGGTGGGACTTCTCTTGATGGATCAGGGACCAAGGCAAATTACGCCAACCATTTGCGTCTGCTCAAAGTGATGATGGAGAGTGACCTTCCCGGCCAGCTTGCCCAGCTATCCGAACTAAGCGACGCGTGGGAACGGATCTGTTTGTATCCCAGTATGGGTGCATTCCTCGCATTCCAGTATGTCTCCCCATATCCTACCTGTTGGCCTTTCCTCCCTTCTGATATGCACAGGCTCCTCCTTGATCTCAACATGATCCCACAGCTAACCAAGCCCGAGGACTGGGCGGTATGCGGGCCAGGCGCAATGTCGTGCCTGGTCAAAATCTTTGGCCCTGAAGTAAAGGGGGCGCATGGAGAAGCACTAACGTGGTTACATCAAACACAAGACCTTCACTTCGCTCGTCTAGGCATTTCCCGTAAGCGCCGTCCGCGCATCGGCTCCACTCACGTGCTTTCGCTTGTCGACTTCGAGCATTCGCTTTGCGAATGTGATATTTATTCACGGAAGGCGCATCCTGAGATCAAGGGTCGTCGCCTACACATCGCTAGTAGGCGCAACTTCTCCTCGAGCCGTCCCCCTCCCCCATCGGCAGTTCTGCCAAATGGGTGGTGCCCTGTAGATGAGGCTGTCCATGCAAGAGCTCGCACGAAGCGCACTGCCCCTCCCCCTGTTGACCCTTCAGACCCGGACCCTGCATGGGTATTGTCACATATTGTGAAACAGGCCCCAGGTTTAAATGGGAAGATGCTCTACCTTGTTCGATATGATGGCTATGGCCCAGAAGATGACCTTTGGTTGGAAGAAAAAGGCCTAGGGGATGCTTCTGAGCTACTTGTCCAGTGGCAAGAATTTCTAGAAAAGATTGAAAGAAGTATTGTTGATTGCAAAGCTGAATGATATAGAGCACAAGCTTTTTAGATATATATTTTATTGTTTATATGCCCTTGGTTATAGTTAGGCTGTTATGGACTGCTGGGCTGGTTTTGCTTACATCACTTTTTACCATATATAGTAATTGCTTTCTCACAGACTGGCAAGGAGCTGTTCCCACATCCACCCACATACATTACCACATCTCTATTATGCTTCACTGCCCTCTACTTTATGTTGTGTTGCCTCAGCTTGTTACTAATACTTTCAGACTAATATGCCATCATGTTTCATAGTCTCAAAGCCTCATGATGCTGCTTAAATGCATCATCCAGCCTCTTAGTCATATAGGCTTAGTAGGATGCCACCTAGATGCATCATCACTTACTTAGTCATACATGCTTACTACCTTGTAGTTATATATGCTTAGTACAATGCCTTAGAGATGCATCATCCTTCTACTTAGTCATATGTACTTACTGTATGGTAGCCACAGGGCCTATAAAAGCCCCCCAAAGTGAGACCAAAGCCATAAGCTTAGTCTCTTGTTTAATACAGGACTTATAGTTCATCCCTTATGAACTCAAAGCTTAAGAACCATCAGAATCATCCCCTTACACCTTAGAAAGTATCCTAAGGCCAGCTAAATTGACTTAGAGCCATATTTGCTCTTCACTTAAAACTCCAAATAACTCAGACAGAAAGACACTGTCTTTCCTACCTAGAACCTGAACCCAAATGCCACTAGTAAAGGAACTCTAGTTGTCTATATGAACAAGTTGCATACTATGACCTCTGTAACATATGTTGCATACTACAACCACCTGTAGCACCAAGGAGCTGCACCTACCAGACATCAGAACCCCTTCCATTCATGAGCTTTATGAATCATCAATAAACTAAGTACAATACAAGACATAGTCACACCTTCAGACATCACTTCCTGAAGTGACAACAGAATAGCTAGTGCCACTACATGCCATTCAGAAGCCACAGCTATACAAGTTCTAAGGATAGAACTCTGAACCCTAACCTATATTAGAAACCAGACTTGGACAAGACATCCAAACCCAGAACTGAACCCTCACACTATGTCATGGTGGACTATTGGGATGCTTATGCTTACTAATCTTCTTACCTTATATGTACATATTTCCCACAGTCTGGCTGGAGTTGTCACCACTTCCCCCTCCTTACCTTACATCACCTCTATTACACTCCTGCCAATCCCTTCTGCTGTTGTGTTGCCTTGGCTTATTACTAGAGTACTTACACTAATCTGCTGACAGTTTTTGTGGCCTTACTGCCATTGAAACATGTCAATCGCTGCTGAAGACTCCGCCTAAATAGTTATGTATAAATATGCTTATAGAAGGGGACCAAAGCCTTAAGCTTGGTCTCTTGTGAATCCTAGACATTCTCAGAGCAATCCTCCAAGTGATCCAAAGCTTCACAGCCCCTTTCCCCTCCCACTTGCACCCTAGAACGTACCCTAGGGTCTGCTAAGCAACTTAGTGATGCGTTTCACTTAATCTACCATATATAGTAAACTGAGTCCCAATTGGGAACTCTTTGAACTCTGACATATATGTTAAGCACTCAGAAAGGCATTGCCTTTCTTTGCTTCAGACAGACAAAGGTCACTGAGTAACGGACCTCTCAGTGCTCTATAGAACCACCCTATCTGCACCAGAAACCCAGCAGGAAGGAGCAGCTCCTTCCATTCATGAGCTTAGTGGCACATCAATGAACTAAGTGCAATACAAGGTGTATCAGCACTCCAGACATCCCTTCCTTTGAATATGTGTCTTAAGTATCCAAATCGACTCCTTTACATCTAGATCCCCTTTCTCCTTCAGGAGATAGAGGACAACAGCAGCCAGCACCACCACTACCAACAGCCATTCTAACAAGGTGTTAGAACTCTACAGATGTCACCGCCAAGGGTTTGACAGCAACAGTAGACACACTAAGTCGACAAGCTAGGACTCAAAGTGTCCTAGAAGACTTATAGAGTGAAAGTCAACCTGCAAGTCGATATCGATGCTGGGTTACTGCTTGCTGAGCTGCAACTCAGTAGCCACCCACAAGGAAGTAGAACACTGCTAGTATTGAGACAAGAGACTCAACTTGCCTCTACCAGGCATAATGAGTCCCCTATTTATAGTACATAGTACTTGAGGGCAGGCCTAGGGCCTGAAGGGGCAGTGCTACCTATTTATACGACCAAGACAATAGCAGCCAATAGCACAAGATACTCAAGAAATCACGAGCTGATCTACATGAAACGGGGCACGAACATGAAACAGGGTCAGAGTCCTCTATTTGGCCGGTTCCGCAACTTACAGGGGCGCGATGGTGTTGAACCATCACCCCAGGCCGTTACACCACCCTTTGCTAGACAGGATGCCCTCATCCTGTTTTCCTCCAGGCCGATCGTCTTGCCAGCTGCGGCCGCTTGACTCCCACCAGGGGGATCTTCTTTGCAGCTCTTGCCACGACGAGCCGGTCCTTGCACGCCTGCTTTGCAGCTTCAGATGCTGCCAGATTTGCCTGAGCCAGGCGTAGCTTGGCGCGCAGGATGTTGACCTCACGGTCCAGCACGCGGTAGCGCATGACCTTGGCGAGGAGGGGCCAATCGTCCAAGTCGATGATGGCCTCCCGGAGCGGGTGATAGTCGATCTCAGTTCCCCATAAGCGGGCGCGGAACCAAGGTGGGAGTGGGGAGAGGGGGAAGTTGTCGAAGTCGGGGCACGTGTAGAGGTCGATGACCTGGGGTCGTGGTCACCCGTTGGTTTGCCACCAGCCCGGCCACCCGTCCGTCTCCAGCTGTTTGATGAATACAGCAGGTTTCTCGCTGTCGGGGGTGGTGATGGTGAATTCGGGGAGCCTCCCCTCATTCTCGACGTACCCGTCAGGGCACAAAGGGGTTCCCCGTCGATCTGCTGGATGCAAGCCTTGAGCTCACAATTGTCTCGGTTGACGTCTTCGAATTGGCATTTGAGGCATCGCGCCTCGTCTTGGAAAAGGGCCTCCCTTTGCTGAAGGGTGGAGGCAAGACCCATAGCCAGTTGGCGGAGCTGGGTCGGGGAGAGGTTTTTGTATCCGTCCAAGACGGATCGTACGGTGCCAGGGGAGAGGGGGCCTTCCCAGAAGGCATTGGTTTCAAGGTCAGGGAACGCCCCTGGAAGTCAAATGGTGTTGGAGGCGGGAGTGGCAGCGGTGCGACTGGGGCCGGGCGCTGCAGGGGGAGACTGGACAGCCTCCTCTGTTGTAACATCTGTGACCGGGGCTGGAACTGGGATTGGGACTGGGGAGGACATGAGGATGAGATGGTTGTGGGATGAGTGGAAGAGAGTTGAGCTGATGATTTCGCTGGGGGTTTCTGCTTCCCTTTTATGTCAGTCAAGGGCCGGCGTTTGTGATACTCCCGAAGGAGATCCGGGGCATGCACCTGGTCAGCAGGTTCCCATGTCATGGTGGACTATTGGGATGCTTACGCTTACTAATATACTTACCTTATATGTACATATTTCCCACAGTTCGGCTGGAGTCGTCACCACTTCCCCTTCCTTACCTTACCCTACCGCTATTACACTCCTGCCGATCCCTTCTGCTGTTGTGTTGCCTCGGCTCATTACTAGATTACTTACACTAATATGCCGACGAGTTTCGTGGCCTTACTGCCGCTGAAACGCGTCATAGACTGCCGATGACTCCACCTAAATACTTGTGTATAAATACGCTCATAAAGGGGACCAAAGCCTTAAGCTTGGTCTCTTGTGAATCCTAGACATTCTCAGAGCAATCCTCCGAGTGATTCGAAGCTTCCCAGCCCCTTTTCCCTCCCACTTGCGCCCTAGAACGTACCCTAGGGTCTGCTAAGCGACTTAGTGACGCGTTTCACTTAATCTACCATATATAGTAAACCGAGTCCCGATTGGGAACTCTTCGAACTCCGACACATACGTTAAGCGCTCAGAAAGGCGTTGCCTTTCTTCGCTTCAGACAGACGAAGGTCACTGAGTAACGGACCCCTCAGTGCTCTATAGAATTACCCTATCTGCACCAGAATCCCCAGCAGGAAGGAGCAGCTCCTTCCATTCACGACCTTAGTGGCATACCAACGAACTAAGTGCAATACAAGGCGTATCAGCACTCCAGACATCCCTTCCTTTGGACACTCATCTTGAGTATCCAAATCGACTCCTTCACATCTAGATCCCCTTCCTCCTTCAGGAGATAGGGAACGACAGCAGCCAGCACCGCCACTACCCACAGCCATTCTAACAAGGCGTTAGAACTCCACAGAAGACGACCAAGACGACGGTCACCGATGCAGATATCATCCTACGCTTACAACAGAAGGACAGAGACAGGCCAGACGCCCTACCCCTCATAGCAATAGAACGAACAGCCAAGGAGGCTGCCAGACAGAAACATCGACAGAACCGCCACGCTCCGTCCCGCGTGACATCCCAGGTGTTATCGCTTTCGGGATAGCTCTGCCACTTTATGAGATAGTGCAGCTTCTTTGATCACCCTTGCAGGCGATGGTTTCTGATCTGTTCCACCTCGTATTGTTCTTCGTTATCAATTAATTCAGGGGAGGTCGGGCGTAATTGGGCCTGTGGGCGTCCGTCTCCCTGTATGGGGTAAGAAGGGAGGCGTGGAATACAGGGTGGATCAACCATGACATGGGGAGCTGTAGCATGAAGGCGACCGGGGATACTTCTTTAAGGATCTTGAAGGGGCCGTACCGTTTTGGATTCAGTTTGGACCCTTGATGTGGGAGCATTAGGTGGGTCCCCTCTAACCATACTTGGTCTCCGGCCTTGTATTGTCCTGTTGGTGTTTCAGCTGCTTTCTTGTTGATTGCTTCGATCGCTTGCTCCCGTGCTTCTTCCATTCTTCACACTCACTGTTCCACCGCCTCGTTGTTGGTCCGGACTCCTGAATCTCCGGGTCCCAGCGTTGGTTCGTAGCCGATCAGGATTTGATTGGGTGATAGCCTGGTGGTAGTATTTCTCCGATTGTTATGCACCGCGGTTGCCACGGCCACCCATTCAGTCCAATCGTCCGGCTGTCCTCCTGTCACCAGTCGCAGGTATTGCTCTACCCACTGGTTTTTCTGCTCAGACAGGCCATCTGTTTGGGGGTGGGCCGCTGTGGACAGGTTTTGTTGGATCCCTAGTTTCCTGGTGAGTGCCTTTCCGAAACTTGACATGAACCATGGATCTCGGTCGCTGATGATCTTCCTGGGGAGCCCGTACCATGGATAGAGATGGTCCAGGTATAGTTGGGCGATTCCTGGCCCTGTGATGTTTGTGGAGCATGGGATAAATAGGGCGGCGTGTGAACATCCGTGGTCCACTATGGTGAGGATTGCATCTAGCCCTCGCTTTTGTGGTAGTCCAGTGATTAGGTCCATTGAGATGACTTCGAATGGCAGGGTACCTGGCTTCGTAGGGATTCGATAGAGGGGGATGTGGGGTCGGTGCATCAGTATTTTCGCTTGTTGACACGTTGCACACCCTTTGACGTAGTCCGCGACCCACTCTTTCATCTTCGGCCACCAGTATCGCTCCTGCACCTTCCTGAGGGTTTCATCCCTTCCTGGATGTCCTGCCGTGGGTGTGTTGTGGGCATTTCTGACGATGGCTCGCCTGAGCTCTTTGAGGTTAGGTACGATGGTTTTTCCATTGATTGTTTGTGCCATTCGGATTTGGTGTGGTGGGATGATTGTGATGTCTTTGTTGTCGTCCTCACCATGATCCACGTTTGATGGTCTGGATAATGCATCTGCTGCAGTGTTCGTTTTGCCTGGGATGTACTCCAGTATGTAGTCGTATTCTTGGAGGTCAGCATGCCATCGTGCGGTCTGTCAATTTAGATTCCTCGGCGACTTCCAGTATTGTAGATTGGCATGGTCAGTTCGATCACGAATGGCACTTTTGTCCATCCTAAATAATGTCTCCAGTGGGCTAGGGCCTTCATGACGGCTAACAGTTCCCATTCGTAGATGTTGTAGTTTCGTTCTGTGGGCATGAACATCGCAGAGTAGTATGCCACTGGGTGCAAGACTGGTTTGTATCTCTGGGCCAAGGTTTTTGTGAGGTTGTGCTGTCCCTCCTGTGAGAGTATGGCACCCACGCTGTAAGCTGATGTGTTGACATGAAGCGTGAACTGTTTCTCAACATTTGGTTGGATTAGCACTGGGCTGCCGCACATCCTTGTTTTCAGTTCTTCGAATGCCCTCATTTGTGCTTCTCCCCAATGCCATGGTGTGGTTTTCTTTGTTAGTTCGAGTAGGGGTCGTGCAATCTTTGAATAGTTTGGGATGAAGTATCGGTAGTAGCCTGTGAATCCTAGGAAGCTCCTGACGTCTGTTGGGTTCCTTGGTGGAGACCAATCTGCGATCCCCTGCAGCTTTTTAGGGCTCATCCTGAGGTGGCCTTTTCCTATGATGACCCCCAGGTACTCAATTTCTTCTTTCTCGAACTGGCATTTCTCGGGTTTGAGGTAGAGGTCGTTTTCCTCTAGTTTGTCCAACATGCGGTGGATGTACTCTCGATGCCTGGCCGTGTGTTGTTCCTCTGTCTCATGCGGTTGTCTGGCTGTGTGAATAGTGATGTCGTCCATGTATACAGAGAGCCAGCCCTCTCCCACTTCCTGTCGGAAGATGGTGTTCATCATCATTTGGAAGGTTGCTGGGGAGTTAGTAAGGCCGAAGAACATGACTGTTGGTTCGAACAGTCCTTCGTGGGTGAGAAAGGCGGCTTTCCACTCATCTCCTTCCTTTATTCTGATGTTGTTGTAGCCCCACCGCACGTCCACTACCATGAATTTGGTGCATCCACTGAGTCGATCCACGACTTGTGGGATGAGGGGCAAGACATTCCTATTCCTTTTTGTCCACTTGTTGACAGGCCGGTAATCCTGTACCGGTCTCAGCTTTCCGTCTTTCTTCTTTACAAAGAAGAAGTTGGCCGCGTATGGTGATTTGGAGATATGAATAGTTCCCCTTTTTAGATGCTCTTGCACGAATTTGTGCATTTCTGCCTTCTCTTCCTGCGTGAGTGGTAGCAGTCGTCCAGGCATAGTGTCGGGGGCTCCGGGTAGTAATTTGATGGCATGATCCCATATGGTGGAGCTGGGCATCCGCTGGGAGTCTTCTTCGCTGAAGACCTTCTTGTGTCATCTGTATTCAGCTGGTATGGTGTTGTTTTGCTCTGGGTCGCTTGTGGCGCCCCCTATTGTTACTCTCCCTAGGAGGTATATGTCGGTTCGTTTCCTGAGTGGTCGTGGTACATTCCGGGTTCGGGGCACATATCTTGCTTTTGCGGCATTCAGGGCTGAGAGGATGATGGGGAGGTGAGTGAAGTCGATCCATCCTCTTTTCCAGTCAATCTTTGGCTGGACGGAGGCGAACCATGGGTATCCGAAGATAGCCTTGTGGTCCCCTAGGTCGGAGAGGAAGAACCTCTGGTTTGTAGTCTGCGTTCCTGTCTTGAATTGTAGATCAGTATAATATTTGAGGGCTCCGCTTTTGTTTTCTGTTCCGTCGACATTGAACAGTGGCCTGGGGTTCGTTAGTCGTTTAATGGGGAGTCGTAGCCATCTGGCGTAGTCCAGGCTCATAAAGTTTTTGGTAGCCCCCAAATCTATGAGGGCTACTCCTTCGGCTCTTTTTGCGATCGATTGTGCATAGAAGTGAACTGTCATGGATTTCCTTGCTGATATATACACGTTTTCGCTATGGATTCGCCTAAGCAGGGCCGATCTGATTAGGCAGAGGGAAAATCCTGTGCGACTCCCATCTCTTTGGCTAGTTTAATCTGGTCATTGAGGGACATTCCCTCTAGCTGTGCTCACATGGTAGCCACCGAGGTTCCCTCCAATGGCTCTGCCATTTGATAGTCCTGTTCTTCCTCTTCCTGGAAGTCGATGAGATTGGCCTGTCTGGGGCCTTGTCTGTATGGGTTTCTTGGTTGTTGCCTCCTTTCTGGGCAGTTGCGGGCAAAATGCCCCTCTCTTCCGCAGTTGAAGCATCGCATTGCCTCATATCCTGGGGCCGACACGTTCCCCCTTGCAGGAGGTCCAGTCCTTTGCCTCCAGTTCCCTCATCCTCTCCAGTTGTTAGGGGTGCGACCTCTAGACAGGTCCATCAGCACCAGGGTGTTGTTCATGGACGGTGGTGCGTTTGTTAAGTTGTATTGGGGATGGTTCCCCTGATTGTATCTGGGTTGCCAGTTCCTTTGTTGGAATGGCGGTGGCCTGGGTGGATTATTGAATCGTTGGAACAGCGATTGTGCTCCCAGGGTTTTCTTTAGAATACCATCTATGATGGTTTTTCCCTGCGCGATGGTTTTGACCTTCTCTTTGAGGTCGTGATAGTTAAGAGGGATGGGTGGCTTCAAGGTGTCGTGTAGGAGTGACGCGGGAATCCCTTGGAGGAAAATGTTGTACGTTTCCTCGTTTCCCAACGTGTATCCAGCTTTCCTTGCCAGGCTTTTGAACCTGGTGATATATTCGTCGTAGTTGGACCCCTTCATCCGACAATCCCTGATTTCATTTCGGGCTCGCTGAGCTGCCTGGGTATCTTGGAACTGTTGGCTAAATTCCAGGAGGAATTGATCCCATAGCGCTGGGATGTTATCTTGGGGCATGTGCAGCCTGTCGATCCATTCGCCCATATCCCTGACCCATTGGGCCATATTTTCGCCTTTGATGAGGGTGAGGGTGAAGGCGATCTTTTTAAACGGGGAGTTGTAGCCTGCTACGTCTGCATTCAGACGCAGGTATCCTTTCACTTCTTCGATGAAGTCGTCTGCTTTGGATCTGTCCCCCATGAAGACTTGTGGGAGTGCCCCCATGGTTTTTACATTGACTGCTGCTGCCACTGGTACTTGCGGTGCATTTGGATCTGGTCCCGGTGGCCCTCCAGGTCCTCCAGGTCCTCCTGGTCCTCCACTGGATCCTCCCGGAGGTCCTGCTCTTCTAAGGACCTGTCTGAGGACGTTTTGGATATGTTGTGGTGTGCTTTGGGTAGTTGTGGATGGTTGGGTGGCCACAGCTGTGGCTGTGGTGGTTTGGGTGGACATGGTCTGTGAGATGCTGGGGATTCTAGCTCCTGCTGGGATGGCGTCAGTGGGTAGTCCCTGTAGTGGGGTAAGGGTTCTGATGGGGAATGCTGGTGCTTTTTTTTCTACTGGTGTGATCTTGATTTTGTTGAAGGCGTCATTGATTTCTTTGACTGCTTCATCTGACTCAGTATCTGAGACAACCTCTGGCTCTTCTAGCTCTTCGTCAAGAAGCTCGTCAGCTTCTGATCCTTCTGTGTCGTATTCATGTAGCTGTGGGACTGTCGCTCCTAGAGTGTATCGCCCTCTGTCCCAATGGACTTCTTTCCACCTGTCGTTGTGGATGCACACCAGTTTTGGATTGGTCGGTGCTTCGCCTCTTGCTGTAACAATAATCTGTACGTCCTGGTCTGTGGGGTTTGCTGGATGTTCTTTGGAGATATACCGAACTCTGTGGTTCCTTCTTCCTCCAACGGCGTCTACCCAATCGAGGGTTGTAGTCTGCAGTGTCCCTTCTGAACTGCTAGCCATATTGAAAGAAAGTTGAGTCTAATGTCACCGCCAAGGGTTTGACAGCAACAGTAGACACACTAAGTCGACAAGCTAGGACTTGAAGTGTCCTAGAAGACTTATAGAGTGAAAGTCAACCTGCAAGTCGATATCGATGCTGGGTTACCGCTTGCTGAGCTGCAACTCAGTAGCCACCCACAAGGAAGTAGAACACTGCTAGTATTGAGACAAGAGACTCAACTTGCCTCTACCAGGCATAATGAGTCCCCTATTTATAGTACATAGTACTTGAGGGCAGGCCTAGGGCCTGAAGGGGCAGTGCTACCTATTTATACGACCAAGACAATAGCAGCCAATAGCACAAGATACTCAAGAAATCACGAGCTGATCTACATGAAACGGGGCACGAACATGAAACAGGGTCAGAGTCCTCTATTTGGCCGGTTCCGCAACTTACAGGGGTGCGATGGTGTTGAACCATCACCCCAGGCCGGTTACAACAGAAGATGACCAAGACGACAGTCACTGATGCAGATATCATCTTACACATACAGCAGAGGGACAGAGACAGGCCAGATAACCTAACCCCTAGACAAAGAGAACAAGCAGCCAAGAAAGCTGCCAGACAGAAACATCAACAGAACCGCCACACTCAGTCCAGCATGACACACTAAGACATGTGATGTCCTAGTGTGGCATTAGACTAAGCTTACCAGAAGCCAAGATAGCTATCCACTCAAACAACCCAATCCCTGCACACAATACAGACATACTATTGTCTAGAGTATATGACAGTAGAACCAACACTTACCACTATCTATGATATCTGCCACCATGGATGAATTCAGAAGAGAACCTTGTGTCCATCCTAAAGCCTTCCCAGGAAGTACAAGGGTCTGTATCAAACAAAGATCAGAACCAGACCTCACACCATACATTACTGGACAAAACATCATTGGATTGTCTAAGGACCAAACAGAGGATACAACCTTGACATACTAAGTGAACACACCAGTGCAATCCAAAGAGTACCAATCAAATTTATTCAAGGACATTAGTACACCCTCACCAGAGACACAGACAACCTTTATTGGGCATATGAAAAAGACAGAATTGACTATGGAGCAGCAGGAACAGGCTACCCACCAATAGATGATCCTTATCATCCAGACTACTAACCCTTTCACATTACACTAACCCCAGTGGTTACCACAAGAGAAGAACTTGCAGAACCACAAGTCAAAGGAATACAGACCCCCAGAACTACTGATCTACATTTACCAAGAGTCTCACAATACACAGGGGACAACTCAGATGATGATGATGAAGAAGAAGAAGAAGAAGAAGAAGAAAAAGAAGAAGGATCAGACCATCACTCTAAACATCAACCTCATACACCAGAAGAAGCCAATCCACCAATATGCCACAAAGTAACACCCTAGCACCATGTGCAACTTGAAGCCCCACAACCACCAGAACAAGAACCACCTCTACTGGCAGATGTAGAACAACTAGGTGAACAAATAAACCTCCTAGCCCTTCACACCAGACCACCAATCCAAGTAATACCTGCAGACCAACAAGGACACCTACTACTGCCTCAACAACCTATACAAGTTTTTATGGCAAATGTACTGCCACCACAACAACCCCAGCAGCCTCAACCACCTGCAGGTCCACAACAAGCAGGAGCACAAGCAGCTCTGCCTTCAGACCTAGTAAATGGCAAATGGAATGATACTCCTCCAGAAGTGTTCACAGGAGACCATAGCCAAAGTGACAAATTCCTAAGGGAATTTAAGCTATACAAGTTACTTAATGAAGATAATGAATCAATGTAAGTCCCATTCAAGAGGGCCACCCTTGCATTATCCTATATCAGAGGACCCCTAGTTGATGATTGGGTCTATGATAGAGTCAATGTTATGAACTGCCAGACTATTTCTGCTTACATCATTTTTACCTATATATAGTAATTGCTTTCTCATGGACTGGCAGGGAGCCTCTTCCACACCCATCCCTATACATTACTACACCTCTATTATGCTTCACTGCCCTCCACTTTATGTTGTGTTGCCTTAGCTTGTTACTAATACTTTCAGACTAATATGCTGCCATGTTTCATAGTCTCACAGCCTCATGATGCCACTTAAATGCATCATCCAACCTCTTAGTCATATATGCTTAGTACGATGCCTTAGAGATGCATCATCCCTCTACTTAGTCATATGTACTTACTGTACAGTAGCCACAGGGCCTATAAAAGCCCCCCAAAGTGAGACTCAAGCCTTAAGCTTAGTCTCTTGTATAAAACAGGACTTTACAGTTCATCCCTTGTAAACTTAAGCTTAAGAACCATTAGAACCATCCTCTTGCACCTTAGAATATACCCTAAGGCCTGCTAAATTGACTTAGAGCTGCATTTGCTCTTCACTTGAAACTACAAACAAACTCAGACAGAAAGATGCTGTCTTTCCCACCCAGAACCCGAACCTGAAGGCTGCTAGTAACAGAACTCTAGCCATCTATATGAAGGCCACTAGTAAAGGAACTCTAGTCATCTATATGAACAAGTCACATACTATGACCTCTGTAATACATGTTACATACTATGACCACCAGTAGCAACCAGGAGCTGCTCCTACAAGTGTCACCGCCAAGGGTTTGACAGCAACAATAGACACACTAAGTCAACAAGCTAGGACTCGAAGTGTCCTAGAAGACTTATAGAGAGGAAGTCGACCTGCAAGTCAATATCGATGTCCAGGTTACCGCTTGCTGAGCTCCAACTCAGTAGCCACCCGCAATGAAGTAGAACACTGCTAGTATTGAGACAAGAGACTCAACTTGCCTCTACCAGGCGTAATGAGTCCCCTATATATAGTACAGAGTACTTGAGGGCAGGCCTGGGGCCTGAAGGGGCAGTGCTACCTATTTATACCTGAAACATGAAAGAGAACAATAGCGACCAGTAGCAAAGGTCGCTCAAGAAATCACACACTGATACACATGAAACGGGGCACAAGACATGAAATGGGGTCAGATACTCTAAGTGGCCAGTTCCGCAACTTACAGGGGCGCGATGGTGTTGAACCATCACCCCAGGCGGTTACAACAAGACACCAGAACCCCTTCCATTCATGAGTTTCATAAATTATCAATGAACTAAGTGCAATACAAGATGTCATTGCACCTCCAGACATCACTTCCTAGAGTGATAACAGAATAGCCAGTGTTGCTACACACCATTCAGAAACCACAGCTATACAAGTTCTAAGGACAGAACTCTGAACCCTGACCCATATCAAAAACCAGACTTGGACAAGGCATCTAAATTCCAAACCAAACCAAACCTGAACCCTCACACTAAGACACATGATGTCCTAGTGTGACAGTTGATCATCTTCATGATCAATACTATTATGGTGGACAGTTGGGACACTTATGCTTACTAATCTTTTATCCATATATGTATGTATTTCTCATGGTCCATGTCACTGTCGATGGCAGTGACATGTTAGACCTTGTTAGTAGTGTTATTACTGAAGGTATTGAGATGGGACTCAGCAGATGCCTCTACTATTGCAGGCAAGAAGTAGCTTGTCTGGCTACCAAGTGACTCATTGATTGTGCTGGAGTCTGGATCCACCCAAGGTCCATTGGGTGATTGCGAGATGCAAAGAGCTATACAGATGAAACCGAGGAGAGCAGAACAAGCCATGGCTACTCCTAGAGATGATAGAAACAAGTCACTACTCCTATTTGACAGGAGACTCAACTTAGAGTCTTGTCTCAATGTGTGCACACACATTTATACTAGTGTACATGTCCTAATACGACTACTACTTGGAACCCAGCTGTTTTCCAACCATTTGGCTAACTAAGATGCTTATGAAGAGCTGACTGAGGCTGACACATGAGCTGACTACAAGTCCGACCTGTATCACTAATCCCCAGGCCCAGACAGGCCTACCGCACCTGGGGGTCAAATGCGATCCTCACATGTCATCAGTGGTTCTCTTGCCCCCATGCAAGCCACCCTGTGACATTACCCTTAGTCTAGAAATGAGCCACACTGCAGTGTGAACTGTTAGGGACTGCTGAGAACTTATGTGTTGAGTCCCCTTTGATAAGTGGCCTGTCTTGCATCTTGCGGAAGAGGGCGTAGCTCTTGTACTTGTGAGAGGTGAGTAGGCAGTGGTGACTTTGTTCCTCTTGATATTGGAGGGAGTCAATGTGGGCTTGTAACTCCCTGACTTCAATATGGAGGCCTGTGAGGTCAGTGACAGTTTCATGATACCACTAAAGTTCAGTGGCAGTGCCCTAGTCTTCTCCAGGCTCGTGGGCATGACACAGCATGGCGTCGTAGGTGTTTGGGTCTGTGAGGGCTTTGAAAAACCAGTGAGGGTACTCACCTTCCTCATTGATGGTGATTCAGCTTGATGTGAACAGCTCTTGATGGTAGATGGCTTCCCCTTTTCCAGAGGTGCCAAGGCAGTATTAGCCCTCACATTTGATATAGGGGGCAAGGGTGTGGATAGTGTAAGCGCCATCGGTGATGGGAATGAAGAAATTGGGCACTTGCCCTTCGTTCTCCTCATACCCTTCGGGTACCCCTAGATCCTCCTTGTCTGCTGTGAGTTGGTCATCTCTCCAATGCTTGTAGGTGGCTTCCAGGTGAGCTACATTCACCTCACGCTCTGCCAGAGCATCAGATCATCCTTTGAGTATGGCGAGCTGTTCCTTGTTGTGTCATGACACATCTTTGTTCTTGCACACAACACTTGCCAGCCCTTGAGTGATGAGAGCAAGTTGCTCTTTGGTGGGGCAATTCCCTTCAAGAGCAGCATGGATGGTTCAAGGTGAGAGTGGAAACTCACTAACTCGGTGGACGATGCCACCACTTCCTCCAGGATGATGAGGGGTTCAGGCTTCTTCCCTTCTGCTCATTGTGTTGGGGGTGGGATCGGTTAGGGCTCTTCACATCCACTGGGGCTCGCTGTGATGTAAGAGGGGACAGAGAGAGGTGAAGACATGATGCTGCTGTTGGTGACGAAGGGATGGAAGAGAGAGAGGCGATGGATTTGACCCATGCTGTTTGTCTTTGTCCTTTATACTGTTTCTTGTCTTTTAAAGGGTGACACCGATGATAACTTGTGACTAAGGCTGGGGCATGTACTTGGTCAGCAGGTTTCCATGTATCATCAGCAGCTAAGTAACCCTTCCAGTGGATGAGGTATTGAAGCTGACATTTCTTCCCTTGGTGCCTGTGATTGATAATTTGCTCCACTTCGTATTCCTCAGCATTATCAATCATCTCCAGTGGTGGGTGTTGATAATTGGTCCCATGTTCTTTGGTTTCTTTGTAAGGGGTGAGTAATGAACTGTGGAACATGTCATGGATGGTCCAGGCTGCTGGTAATTGCAATTGGTAAGCTATTGGTGAGACTTCGCATAGTATCTTGAAGGGTCCATGTTGTTTTGGTGCTAGCTTCAGGAGGCATAAGGCAATGATAGGTACTTTGCCTCCAACCAAACTTGATCTCCTTTGTGATACTGTGCTGGTGGGATCGCTTTTGTGACTTCATTGAGGGTGTGCACCGCTGCCTCTCGATGTTCCTTGGCATGTTTATGTCTGTCTTCCATGGCTTCATTATTGGTGATCGAAATTGGCTCCTCTGTTATATTGGAGCGGTATCCCAGGATGACTTCATGGGGACTTAGCTTGGTTGTTGCGTTTGGCCAGCGGTTATGCACAAATGTGGCAATAGGTAACAGGTCTGCCCAGTCATCTTGTCAAGCCAATGTGTAGAGGCTGAGGTATTGTTCGACCCATTGGTTCTTCCATTTGGTAAGTCTGTCTGTTTGTGGATGGAATGCTGTGCTGATGTTTCTTTCTATTTTCAACTTTGTTGTTAGTGCTTTGGTGAAATGAGAGGTGAAATGTGGGTCTTGATCTGAGATTATCTTGGATGGTATTCTGAACCATGGGAAGAGGTGTTGGAGATATAGTCAGGCTATGCCTTCACCTGTAATTGTTGTTGTGCATGGGATGAATAATGCTGCTTGCAAACATCCTTGGTCAACAATAGTGAGGATGGCATCCTTTCTGTCTGCCTTGGGCAATTGAGTGATAAGATCTAGGGCTATGATGTTAAAGGGACACATCTGTGAGTCTCCTGGGATACAGTAAAGGGGTGTCTTTTTCTTTGTGGTATGAATCTTGTTTTGCTGACAATGAGCACATCTGGCCACATATCGCTCTATCCAGGCATTCATCCCTGGCCACCAGTAGCATTACATGATAAGGTTTATAGTGTTATCTCTGCCTGGATGCCCTGCTGTGGGTGAGTCATGGAAGTGGGATAGGATATCACATCTTAGCTGTAATCCAGAAGGTACTGCAAGTCTCCATCCCTTCATATATCCTTCTGGTAGTTTCCTCACTTCTTGCAAGTCACACCACAATTCCATTTCTGCCCTTCTTTGTTGTTGAGTTTCTCTTACTCATTGATTGAGAGAGTTCACTGGCATTGATGTTTTGTTGATAAACATTGATGAAGGGAGAAGTGTGAGATCTGTGTTATCTTCTTTGCCTTGGTCTGCTCTGGGTGGTCTAGATAACATATTGGGGGCTGTGTGGATCTTTCTGGGGACATGCTTAATAATCAGGTTGTAGTCTTGGATTTTGGTGAACCACCTCACTACTTGTCGATTGACTTTTTGAGGGGTCTTCCAATATGTTAGGTTAGCATGGTCTGTAAGAATGGTGACTGGAATGTCTGTGGCTGCTACATGAGGGTGAAAGCATTTAAGGGCTTTTAGAACTCCTAGGAATTCTCTTTCGTATATGTCGTAATTGTGCTCTGTAGGTGTGAAAGTGTTGGAGTAATAAGCAATGGGGCACAACATAGGTTTGTGTGTGCGTGGGTTGAGTTCTCCCTCCTGCGAGAGTACAGTGCCCACACTGTATGCAGATGCATCTGTGGTAAGAAAGAATGCTTTTGAATAATCGGGTTGTCGAAGGATGGGCTTGCTACACATCAGTGTTTTCAGGTGTTCAAATGCATTCTTGCAGTGGTCTTCCCATATGAATGGTGTATCCTTTCTGGTTAGTTGGATAAGGGGGCATGCTATGATGGAGTAATTGGGTATGAAGTATCAATAGAATCCTGTAAAGCCTAAGAAAGTGCAGACATCTTTGATGTTTTGTGGTCTGGGCCAGTCCACAACTCCTTTTACTTTAGCTGGGTCCATCTGGACTGTATTGTCTTCTAGTACCATGCCTAGGAACTCCACCTTCCGTTGTTCAAAGATGTATTTTTCCAGTTTGAGGTATAGATCATGCTGCTGTAACTTGTCTAGGATTTGATGGATGCATTGTTCGTGGAATTCAGGGTCATCTTTTGTAGCGATGAGGAGATTGTCCATGTATACGATGAGCCATCCTTTTGCTATTTCTTTGGCAAAGATTGCATTCATCATTGTTTGAAAGGTGGCTGGGGAGTTTGTTAGTCCAAAGAACATTGCAGTGGGTTTGAATAATCCCTGGTTCATTATGAAGGCTGCTTTCCATTCGTCTCCTTCTTTGATGCAAATGTTGTTGTACCCCCATCAGATATCAAATCTAGTGAATAGCTTGGCTCCTTGTACTTTGGCAATAAGTTCAGGGATTAATGGAAGTAGATAGTGATTGTGGATGGTCCATTCATTCAGGCACCGATAGTCTTGTACCAGTCTTGATTTTCCATCCTTCTTTTTGATGAAGAAGAAAGGGGCTGCATATGGGCTCTTTGAGGGATGTATATAGCCTTTACTCTGTTGCTCTTTGACAAAGCTCAGCAATGCTTTCTGTTCATCTTGAGTGAGTTGATAGACTTTGCCTGGTATGGATGTGGGTGCTTCAGGTTTTAACTTGATAGTGTGGTCCCATATGTGAGGTTCAGGGAATCATTGAGCTGCTTCTTAGCTGAAGATGTGAGTGTGCCTTTGGTATTTTGTTGGGATTTTACCACTTCCCTTTTGTGAGCCTGCTTCTTCTGCTAATTTGGATGTGAGGGTCTGCTTCTTTGCCATTTTGGTGAAAGTTATTTTTGCCATGTGAATTGAGTTGTTGAGGGGTCGTAGATGTCGTATCAGAGTCTTACGACCCCTTGGTGTGATCCTGCATTCTCTGATCCTCATTTGAGTAGCTAACTTTGTTCTGAGGATGAGGGGTAGTTGGTCGCTTTCTAGCCATCCTCTCGCCCAGTCTATCTTTGGTTGAGTGGTGGTGAACCAAGGATATCCCAGAATGATCTTTTGGTCTCCCAGATCTGTAAGGAAGAATTGTAGCCATGTTTTTTGACCTCCTGTCTGCATTTCTAGGTCTGTATAATGCTTGATGTCCCTGTTCTTATTTCTGGTCCCATCTACATTGTAGACTGGTCATGGTCATTCTAGTCTTTTGATGGGAAAGCGCATTTCTCGTGCATACTTTATGTTGATAAAATTTTTGGTGGCTCCTGAGTCTAGGAGTGCAATGGTTTTGGCCCTCTTTTTGGATAGATGGATGAAGAGATGTAACTGCATAGATTTTCGTACAGAAAGATACATCCAATCTGATCCTATTCTCCTAATCCAGGCCACATGGATTAAGCTTCCAAAAAATTTCCCTCCTTTGCTTCCAATCGATTCATCAGTTCTTCCTGGTCTTCTGGAGATAGGGTGTTGAGTTGTTGCTGGATGCTGTCTACTTTAGATATGTTGGTCTCACTTTTGTTGTCTTTGGGTGACCAGTTGATCAGCTGGGCTGTGTGAGTGTTGGATTGCTGCTGTTTGGAGGGGCATGTGCAAGCAAAGTGTCCTTGTTGTCCACAAGTAAAGCACCCACCCTGGGTTCTGTGCTGAACACGATCATTGTCTGTCCTTACTACGTTTCCTTGAGGTTGTCCTCCTCTTTGCCCTTGCCAATTGTTTCTAGGTGCTTGAGTTCTGTCTATGTCCATTGGTATGGGTTGGTTGTTCCATGTTCTTGGGGTGGTAGTGGAGTTGTATGGGACTTGCCTGAAGTTTCATCTGGGGCTCTGATTGGTTGGTGAGGGTTGATTCTGCCAGTCATTTTGGAAGGGGGGTCGTCACTGATTGTTGGCTGGCCTGGTGTAGAGGGCATCGATAGTTCTTTGGGATGCTGTGATGTTAATTGCTTTTGCTTTCATTTGGTTGTAGGTATTAATGTTGGTGTCTTCTAATACCTTTTGCCCAACACTGCATGGTAGTCCCTGCAGGAACAATTGCATCCTATTTTGGTCCATGGGGTTGTAACCTGCTTCATGTGCTATGCTCTCAAAAGTGGAGATGTACTCATCTATCTCTGGCCATCTTATTTTTAATTCTTGTAGCTTAATGCAAGCTTTCTGAGCCTTTTGAGAGTCAAGGAATCGTGCTTCAAAGTTTTGGACGAAGGTGTCCCAAACTGCTCGTATGTTGTTGGCTGGTTAAAGAGTGCTAAGCCAGTCGAGCTGTTGCTCAGTCCATTGGTTGACTTTGGACCCTTTGATGCATGTAAGCACTATGGCTACATGTTTGATAAAGGATGCTAGAGCTGGGACATCGTGGTTAACTAGGAAGTAGGTTCAGAGTTCTTGTAGGAAACTCTCAGCTTTTGTGTGGTCTCCTTTGAAGACTGATGGCAGGGCTCCCATGGGTTTCCTGTCTCCTAGTATTTGACCTCCTCCTGGTGCATTTCCTCCTCCTGGTGGTCCACCACCAGGTGGACCTCCTCCTCCTGATCCTCCAGGAGGGCCTCCTCCACTTGGTCCTCCTCCAGCTGGGGTTGTGGTTGTTATTGTGGTTGCTGCTAGCAACATGGTGATTGAGTCGACAGTTGCTGTGGTTTCACTGGTAGGTCAGTGATGGCTGGGATGTTGATTGGTGAATTTCGAATTTGTTAGTTTATGGGGTCTTCCTCTTCTTCACTTTCAGAGGTGTTCTCCCAGTCGTGGATGATAGGAACATCTTCGTAGTCGTAAGGAGCTTCTCCTTGCTCTCCATTGTAGTGGTTGATTTTCGGTATTCTTCTGCCTAGAAAGGGGTCCCTTCCTTGGGTTCCCCACTGGAGTGCGTACCACCATTCTCCTTGTAGATGTACTGCTCATACTTGCATTCCTCCTACCCTAAAGGCATATATGTGGAATGGAAAGATCTGATCTTCCCAATAGATGGCAGTGTTTTGTTATGCTAGACTTCTGTTGATGGGAAGGGTGATATACCATCTCTCTTCAGGTGCCATGATGATAAAGAAGTCGAGTCTAATGTCACTGTCGACAGCAGTGACATGTTAGACCTTGTCAGTAGTGTTATTACTGAAGGTATTGAGATGGGACTCAGCAGATGCCTCTACTATTGCAGGCAAGAAGTAGCTTGTCTGGCTACCAAGTGACTTGTTGATTGTGCTGGAGTCTGGATCCACCCAAGGTCTGTTGGGTGATCGCAAGATGCAAATAGCTATACAGATGAAACTGAGGAGAGCAGAACAAGCCACGGCTACTCCTAGAGATGATAGATGTTTATTATCAGGATGCAAGGACAAATACTGGTAGAACTTACCCAGTATAGGGCTTCATGGAATGAGTACAATTTTGCAGATGGCTCCCATTTTGTCCTTTATGAGTTTCGCTGCCAGTGTTAACCCAATTGAACACCATATCACTTTGGAACCCCTCCTGGAACAAGAGGTCATCAAAGAGATTGTAATAGTGGTCATAGTTGTGTTTTCCATCAAAAGAGAGGGTGCAACAGTGTTCAAAAAACATGCAGAACACCCCTGGGAGTCTATGGAATAAGTCATGTGCAGTGATCCCTTGTTTACCTTCAAGAATGTCCTGCTCCTCAAGTAGTCTCTGCCATGGCAAAAACCCCCAAAGAAAGTAAAATAGAACATATACAAGGGACTCCAGATCATCCTGCCTTCTAAGCTCCAAGCCTAAGTGGCTATTAATAGATGCAAAGGTAGCAGCTCCAATGAGGCCAAGACCCTTGTTCAATGGAATGTGCATGTGTATATTTGGATCCCTAAACTCTTTGGATAGCCCAAAATCAATGAGGTGCACAATGTCAGCCTGCTTTCCAACACCCATGACAATGTTGCTGGGTTTAAGATTATGGTAGACCAAGTTGCAGGAATGTAGGTACTGTAGGCAGTGAAGCTGGGCACAAGAGATGTCAGCTATTGGTTACAGCTTTACTAGTCAAAATTACTCACTAACTGCCCAGCCAGGAGAAGAACAGTCTTGACTGAGAACTGAAACTGCAACAAATGAAGATATTCTCGAGAGACAGGCCAAGGCAATCAATTGCCATTGCATTGAAACTGGCTTTGGTACTAAATGAATGGATATGAGGGATACCAGGCCCCCCTTAAGCTTTGTGTAGATTTGAAACTCATGGTCTAGAGTATGATTTTTTCCTTCCACTTCCTCAAGTTTAATGACAACATCTTCCCCTGATATAATGTTGTATGCTTGATATACTTCATCTATTCATCCAGGCCTGTGAATTATGTATAAAAGAGCTGATTCAATCACTCAGATGTATGAGAGGATACAGATGCAATTTTGTCCTATAACCTATACCTTCCAGCTATTCAAACAAGCTCCATGAAAATTGTATGACAGTGAGCTGGATGTGGCAGATTAGATGACAGAAGGGACACAGGTCAAGCATTTGATGTTACTCACAATGCAGAAAAAATGATGATGAAAGTTGGTGGGTACATGAATGACAGGGTGATGAAACAAAGGATGATGGTTGGTAGGTAGGCAAACTCAGAGGTTGGATAGGCAGGTGAACTGAGGTGGACTGCAGGGTCCCTTAAAAGTCAACATCAACTTGTTTACATTAGTCATCAAGGGATGCACAAATTTAGTTTATGGCCAGATGGACCATAAGAGCTTTGTGTGTGTAAGAGGTGTAAGAGAACAAAATACAGAATTTAACATCATACATAATACATTTGTTTCAGGTAGAGTAGGAATGCTACAATCAAGTAACACTTCTTTACAAACAGAGACAGCAACATAGAACTGCCTATAAGTGAAAGGAGGAGAGCAAAGATTCAACCCAACAAATTTGACCAATTGGCCTTAGATGTTAGTGAAGGTCAGGCCCATTTTCAAGGTGGAAAATGCATGGGAACGCACCAAACATCACAAATGTTTCACCTGTAGTATAGGTGGTGTGCTAGCCTGCACCCTGGTAGTGTGTAATGCACCATTGCTCAGTTCATGACTCTGGAGTGCATTGTCAATTGGGATGGATGAGGGGACATGTTGACCACAAAAGCACAGATTTTTATCTGTCAACATGTCCACACCCATGATCTTGAATGTGTGTAGGCTGTGGACAGGGGTTACTGCTGGAACCATGCATGTCATGGTGGACTATTGGGACACTTACGCTTACTAATTTTCTTGCCTTATATGTACATATTTCCCACAGCTCAGCTGGAGTCGTCACCACTTCCCCCTCCCTACCTTACCCAACTGTTATTACACTCCTGCTGATCCCTTCTGCTGTTGTGTTGCCTCGGCTCGTTACTAAACTACTTACGCTAATATGCCGACGAGTTTCGTGGCCTTACTGCCGCTGAAACTCGTCATAGACTGCCGATGACTCCGCCTAAATAGTTATGTATAAATACGCTCATAGAAGGGGACCAAAAGCCTTAAGCTTGGTCTCTTGTGAATCCTAGACATTCTCAGAGCAAACCTCCGAGTGATCCGAAGCTTCCCAGCCCCTTTCCCCTCCCACTTGCGCCCTAGAACATACCCTAGGGTCTGCTAAGCGACTTAGTGACACGTTTCACTTAATCTACCATATATAGTAAACCAAGTCCCGATTGGGAACTCCTCGAACCCCGACACATACGTTAAGCGCTCAGAAAGGTGTTGCCTTTCTTCGCTCCAGACAGACGAAGGTCACTGAGTAACGGACTTCTCAGTGCTCTATAGAATCCCCCTATCTGCACCAGAAACCCAACAGGAAGGAGCAGCTCCTTCCATTCACGACCTTAGTGGCATACCAACGAACTAAGTGCAATACAAGGCATATCAGCACTCCAGACATCCCTTCCTTTGGATATAGTATCCAAATCAACTCCTTCGCATCTAGATCCCCTTCCTCCTTCAGGAGATAGGGAACAACAGCAGCCAGCACCGCCACTACCCACAGCCGTTCTAGCAAGGCGTTAGAACTCCACAGAAGACGACCAAGATGACGGTCACCAACGCAGATATCATCCTACACCTACAACAGAAAGACAGAGACAGGCCAGACACCCTACCCCTCATAGCAAGAGAACGAGCAGCCAAGGAGGCTGCCAGACAGAAACATCGACAGAACTGCCACGCTCCGTCCAGCATGACAATGCATGTGTTGCCCATTTCTGTAGTGCGGACATTGGGATCAATTGCTGCCAACAAAGGTAGATGTTAGTGTGAAATGTGCCCATTTTCAAGGTGCAATACACAGGGAAACACACTGAACATTGCAAGTGTTTCACCTATACTATAGTGTAGCTCTTGGTATGGCTGTGATCGTGAAAAGGGGTCTTCCAGGAAGGGTAAGGATGAGATTTATAAGGTGTTCCTAAAGAGGATGTGTGAGCATGGAGACACAAGGTGGAATACGTACTATAGACAGCAGTTCTATGAATGCAAGTACCTAGGTGGATGAGGATAAGATGGAGAGGAGAGATACACTTTCTTGTGGAAGGTGGTTCCATGGATAGGTGCACCAAGATGATGGAAGGTGGAGCACATGAAAGAGAGAGAGGAAGATGGGTGCACACATTAGATTTGCAGTGAAGATGGTACTGATGCCATCCTTGAAAGAGGATGCCTTAAATACATATACTCCTATGGTTTTGGGGGTATTGAGGGGGCTGATTGGTGGGGTGTATGCGATGTTGTTGCTCAGTAGAATTGTAACATATGTCAGTAAAAAGAGCAACAGGCTAGTAAATGTATCTGTGTGGTGTACTGGGCACCATACTAGGACAATTATCATTGCCTAAAGTAAGAAGAGAGAGATCAGAAAAAGGAAGTAGGAAATGGAGTATCTGCTTCTGTAGTGGTGGGTGTTGATGGCATTTGACTTGCACCAGTGGTAGAGGGTGCAGGTGGTAGAGGAGGGCACAGGAATGGTTGGAGGGAAGAGGTGGCAACATCTTAAAGAGGGAAGTTAGAGGTGGGATGAGTGCTGATTTGTTTGCAATCAGTTTGTACTGGTAGGCATGGGCACTGCAGTGGTTAGAGGGGGAGCAACGGCAAGGTCTTGAAGAGGGATGGTTTGGAGGTGAGTAGGCAAGGAGAGCAGTGGGTGGGTAGGCAAACATGGCAGAAGGAGAGCTGGCTGATGGTGGGCACTCCAATGCGGCTGATCTATTCTGATCCAGATCCAAGCATAGATCTGAAGGTGAAGGTGCTGGCCCACATCCCACTGGTGTGTGATGCACATGTCACTCAGTTTGTGGCTGCAGAGGGAAATGTCAATTGGGACACTGTCACTATGCAACCAGCCCATTTTTGAGGTGCAATATGCATGGGAACCACAGGATCAATTAAAATGACATACTCAAAAATGATTACAAGATTTCAGAATGGCACAAGCACCTTGCAGAGTTAGTCCTCATATATATTAATAGACTGGATGACTTGACCCAAACTGTCTTAAAAATCTCCCTGAAGCAACTTCTGTAGGAGGTCCTCATCTAGATCATCCTCAGGCATCTCCTTCTCAATGGTCATCCAACCCTTGGTGAAATTGAGATGCTCTTTCTTCAGATGGAACTTCAGCATCTGGAGCACCTCCATCAGGAGGGGGCTAAGGTGATTTCTCCACTTGGTGTCTGTCTCAGCGCTTGATGAGAAGACATGTTCGCAAGGGACAGAAGATGCTTGGATGGGGAGATAATCCATCACCATGGAAAAGAGTGTTGGAAACATGGTTTGATTGACCTGCAGTGTCATTTCAACAATATACTGAAACATCATATAATACTATTACATACCTTGCAGACTTTGAGAATATTGATGTTCTTGGGTGAGAGTTGCACCATGATATATGCTTGATATTCCTGTTTGATGGTTTGTTCACATCTATTGGAATTACTGATGTCCATGTCTTTATCAAGCCCATATTCTGCTGCAAGTAACATATACTTTGGTGTCTCTCCAGTGCCCAGGTATGCAGCATCTGTGGAAGGTGGTTTGTTGTTGTGATTAGTACCAACATTGTCATGGTACTCAAGCATCTTGTGCCAAGTATATGAGAAGGGATACAACTATATAAATAAACTTACCATTTGATGAATCTTGCTTTCAGCATTGTGATATACTGCCAATCCCATTGTTTGTGGATCCATGTCCTGCAGATTGCAGGATTGAGGACTGCAAATGATCATTAGCTTAACTATTTAGGGCAAGAAAGATCTACTTATGCATTAAAATTATATATGCTTGAGTGTGATCTATGCAACCATAATACAGATATGCCTAGTCAAGGCCAGGTTTGATATATTTCACCAAACAAGGGTGCTCTTGGACAATTTTCTCCCATGTTGTCATGAACAACTCAAACGTGGGAATAGCACCACTCAAGATCAGCACACTCTCACTGGACATCATCTGCTGCACAACATGTGGAACCTGTTGGTACAATCAAAGTGTCAGTTAAGGTTTTATTGCCAATGTCATTACTGACACTCAAGACGAGCTCAATATCCTGCATTGCAGCCCACTTCTGATCTGAAATTTTGTACTTTGCAATATCCTTATTGTTGGGAAGAGCAAGGAAGTAGTCAACAGCCTGTTGAGTTGGCTGTTTAATACACATGAAATTTAATGGAATGTGAAACCTTACTGGGCACATCTTATGAAGTCTATTAAGCATATGGTGTACTGAATCCCATCGTGTTTGGACATCTTGCAAGAGCTGCCAATGTTCAACTTTAATGATCTTAGGCCCTTGCATGAACCAGCCTCTGGCATTGCCATGCTTGATGGTCTCTTCAAAGGCATCTCAACATGTACCTGATCCTTGAATGGCTTAGACTGCTGCACAGGCCAGTGAAATGGGGTTGAGGGCTTCTTCATTGGATGAAGAACCACCCCCATCAACAGCACATATCACACAACCAGAACTAAGGTCAACAGTATGTCCATAACATATGGTCTTATGATCCTCTGCAACAAAAGAAATTTCACAAGATGCTAAAAATGACTTGAGTGACTTCATGCAAGTCTGGTTGCTTGCAGCGTTGTCAAGAGTGAAGTGTCCAACCTTGAGCAGAATGTCGGAAACATCATGATCATAGGAAAGGCATTCACCTTGACAGTGATCCCAGCCCTATCAAGAAGGTGCAAGACTATTTGCATGATCAATTTGCCATTGTGCCCCCATGAAGACAGTGAAATGTGATGAGTGCCATTTTGAGGTGTAAAACAGTAGTCCCCTTGAGCCTGGCAATCCAGTGAGCAGTCAGCGCAAGATAAGAATGGCAATTTTGATCAGACCATATATCCATTATGAAACAAATACATCCTTCAGCAGCCTGGCTCAGGTAAATAAGATATGCTTTGCATGATAAAGAAGGCATACTGTGAGTTCAGTGTGTAGGGCCTGAAAATACTGTCTCCAAGCTTGAATAATCAGCTCACATAGCTTAGTTCAATGAGGGATCAATGTCTCCTTAAGATTGCTTTGTAAAAGGAGAAGAAGTTGTCTAAATTCATGACATTCCATGAGATTGAGGGACTTAGGGGTCACAGCGACAAGATGTAAATATAGTACATTCCTCAAAAAAGTGAGACAGTACCTGGTCATCCATGACGATAAAATTTACTAGGTACTGGCAGAACATATATTTGTCAACTTGTCAGGCTGTCTAGCCTGTAATGTGGCAGCCCCACTAGATGCCTGTGATCGAGCCTGCAATAGAAGTGCTGGCAATTGAACCTTCCATCCCCTCTCCCTGGCCAAGCTCAAGTACAACTCACAATGGTACTTTTAAATATGGGGGCAGAGAGAAGTAGTTGACATTTTCAGCAAATAGACAAAGCAGATGTTTGATGACCAATTAACTGGGTCTGTGTCTTTGACCCTCCTATGGGGTATTTTGTTAAGTCAGAAAACAGAAGAGTCTGAGAAACTTACTTGCACTCCTTACAAACAGCCTTGTCTCCAGATTTGTCAAAAAAAATGAATGTCAGCTCCAGTGCTGCTGGGTGTCAGACATTCAGGATTGTTGATATGAATTTTCCTTCCCTGGTGGGTAGGGGAATCACTGTCGTCACCACCAGAGACATCATCTAGATTAAAATGGTCTCCATCCTGAAGGGTACCCATTTGCATGTCTGTATGAGGGGGTTGGGGTGTAGGTGCATCATCTGGTTCTGGAGAACAGACAACTTGAGAACGGCATGGGGCCATGATTGGTGAAGAAAGGGCTTAGCATGCCATTAAAACTTTAATAGTTCAAGGGATGGAAAAGTTCAGCCACATGACACACCATAGGCAAAAGGGGATAGGTGGAACACATACAAAGAAATGTGGAGGTTCCAGATAGATGACTGCATGTCAATACATGACCGCATGTCTGTACATGACCACATGTCTATATGTCACTGACATAATGGGTCTGCATTCATGCATCCATGTAGAAAGCAGGGTGGAGGTGTATTGGTAGTCTCGTACCCAGCTGGTCAGTTTCAATTGGAGATTGAAAGATGCTCACAAAGGAATTGTCTCCAGACTGTCTGGAGACATTTGTATGGGCAGGTGTAGGTCTCCCACACGTGACACTTGATGTGTACTCTGAGTGTGTCCTGCATCCCAATTGCACATCAATCAATCAATCTATATTCCTCCCTAAGCAATACATCAAGTCCCTATCATCACTGAGTACAAAATCCTCCTCGGCTTTCTGGAAGGTTCACCACTACACAGGTGTGGGTAGTGTTAGTGGATGTGGCAGCATGTAATGGACAGTGACTCTACAGACAGTGCTGGGATGAATGGGAGATGAGAGCATATATGGTCACCTCATGGGGAGCATGGTGGATAAGTTGATAAGCTCAACCCACACATGGCACACTGTTTTGGGCACAAGCAGCATGGGCAAGGGTGGTGCATTTGTGGGGAGCAAGAGGTCAAGTGGGCATGGGAGGATGTGCTTGCATGGCTGGATGCTGTTGGCCAGGGGCCAAGGCATTGGGCCTCAGGTGCTGGCTGAGGCAGAGCCTAGGCTCAACTGTCAGCCATATGGAGGACAGATCAAAAGTGAAAAAAGGGGAGCCTGACTGAGCAAGCAGCTCGCATTCTGGACTTCAAGTCTACACCAGCCAGATGTGCTTGCGACAACCAAGGTTGAGGTGCAGAAAATGCACACAGTCGAGGCCAGGTGCAGAGCCAAGTGGCCCCCACCAAAGCCACTAACTGAGGGTAAGCTGGCCACCCTGGAGAGTGCCAGCACCTTGGGAGTTGAAGAGTTGAGCCGGAGCAGCTGCTGGGATCATGAGGGCCCCATGGCGAATGAGGATGAGGGTGCAGGTGATGTCACTGCACACTGAAAAACCCACCTACTCCAGGGGTCAAGTTAGGCTGGAGGCTATCAATGAGAAGGCCAACCACACACCTTTTATATGATATCCCATTGCCCTAGCTCTTGTGAGTCCCACAGAGGGGACATTACAGAGCCACACCCAAGGAAGTGCAGTTGTGGATGAAGTGTCAAGATCATGTGCAAGAGACCTACACCCACCTATACAAATGTCTCCAGACAGTCCACAATGGGAGTCTGTTTGAGTTGGGAAAGCAAAAGGGAAATGCAAGTCTATCAAATGCACACCTGTGACACAGGTCATGTAAATGTGACTCTGTGTTGCGTTCACATATGCCCTTTTTTTTTTTTTCTTCTTTATGCAACCTGCTCACACCTGCATGCCTGCATGTGTCTGTACCTGCCAACCTGCACACAACTGTGCCTGGCCACACCTGCATGCCTGCCCTTGCCTATCTGCAGTGAGTTGTTTTTCCTTTTTTCTCTATGCTGGTACTCACATTTGCAACCTACCATTACCTGGCCACACCTGCCTGTGCACACCCATGTCCACCTCGCTCTGCCCTTGCTCATCCACACCCACCCACCCACACCCACTTGCATTGCCCACAGTGATGCAGGTGTCATCAACATGGGATGCAGCTCAGCAGTCTTTCATCAAAGGTGCAGTATCATGGTCTCACTAGTGGCCTTCCATTACTATCCTGAACCAAACACACCAATGAACACAAAATTGGGGGTGTCTGGTAAGTGAAGGATCAAATCATGGCAATTGTACTAATTGCACACACAGGCAATTGCCCATGGCATGGTTCCTCTCGCATCGGCTCGCATGTCAAACATGAGCCCACATCTTGTCCCATCCTTGTTGCAGCGCCCATGCAAGTGGGCTGTCATTAGAGTCCTTTCAGGACTCACTCCTCATCCACTCCCTCACTGCCCCATTCCACGCATGTTCTCACACTGCATTGCCCAAGTCCCATGCCACTTGTCATGCAATGCCACCATCCCACCTGTGCCAGCTGCTTTGTCACCTGATGCTTTGCCCTCCAGCAAGTCAGCCCTGCTCAGCTTCTCATCCATTGCCACTCCTGCACCCACTTCCACTCCTGTGCTCATGCCCGCATCTGCCACCACATCCACCTCCACTTCCTCCACCATTTGACCTCCCAGCCATAGTGTTGCCGTGGTCCAGCTAGAAGCCAGCTCAAGAGCTGGAAGCTGGTCGCATGCACAGCTTGGCTGGCCAAGCTGATCATGTAGGAATGGTCAGCTTTACAAGTTGCAACTCCGACTTGAGTCGCAACTCCAACTTGAGTCACAACTCCAACTTGAGTTGCAACTTCTGGTCAACCAAGTCGGTTCTCACCAGCCACCAAGCTGCCCGTACCCAGAAAGGGCACACTCTCCTCTTCTCTCTCCTCTCCTTTTGTTTCGTCCCCTCTTGTGTGAAACCACTTGCCACACAACCTGCCCCAAATGCCCACAACTGCAAGACTTCCACTTGCTTGCACACCCAGCCATGCATTTGTGCCTGCAAAACCTTGTTCGCCACATCTCTGCCTGCCTTACATTCATACCTCTTGGTGCTCACTCACTGCACATCCCATCCTTGCACCTGCATTACCCTGTTTGCTGTGTGCCCAACTTGCCCTGCTTGCAACCACAGGACTGCTGTCCACAGGTATGTCCCTTGCCTTCTGTTTATTGCTTACAAACTACAGGTATTATCCCATCCTCTCACTTGGGTGACATGGACCACTACTCTCATAGCAACTACAGTACATCTGCTACAGTGTGTACATGAGGGTGCATGCATGCATTCATGTTGAATGTGAGCTCTCATCCCACTCCATCTACATTGCAGTGCCCATCCAAAATGGCCTTCACTGTCCTCACATTATGGCTGTATTCTCCCTTTCATCTTGCACCATCCTCAGTACCTTGTCTCTCACTTGCTTGCCCAACATAACCTAACTCCCATCTCATATGTCACTGACACCACCCCAGCCACCTCAATGCCACTCATACAATGATGAGTGGCTCCATGCAGACCATGTCATGGCCAGTCAACACAATTGGAGGAATCAAGTTAGACCCAGACTCAGATCTGTATAGCCTGTGCACCCTATCTCACTCTTTGTTTGCCTTTCACTCTTCACTGCCACTCTCTTTCTCTTTATGCCATCGCTTTGTCTGACTCAAGTTTTCTTTCTTTTTACTCATCCCTCTCTCCTCTCTCCCCCCTTCTCCAGGTCTTTTACTTCCCTTCAGGGTGAATGTACCACACTCACATGTTGTACAGTATGGGGATTGGTGCCATTGTTTTGCCCAGCCTCTACCGCTGCTGCCTCTGTTTTCCCCTTCTGCTTCTTTATCGGGTCTGGTTCCTCAAAGTCTTTCAGGTTTACTGTGCATATGGCTTTCCATGGCTAATTGTTTGGCTCTACTTAGATCACGAATGGGGCCGATCTGAGGAGCCATAGTAGCTTTATGTTGTGTTAGGTGCAGGAGCTCGCCCAGTCATTCTAGGTATGTGACCAACACTTGTTCTTCCTTGTGTGTGGAACCTCACTCCCTGCCACCACTAGCACCAGCACCAGCACTGGCAGCACTGCTGCTGCCATCACTGTCACCATACCATCACCAGCACCAGCACTGGCAAGACTGCCACTGCCATCACAGTCACTGTCACCAGCATCAGCACCAGCATGGCAGCAGCAACGGCAGCCCACCTGCCCTCATCCTCACCCCCACACCTTGCCCTTGTCTGAGGTGCGCTGATGCACACCTTGGCCCAAAAACTGGAGGATGTACACAAGGGTATGTGCATGGATTCATGCCAGAACCTCACTCACCAGCACCAGCACTGGCACCAGCACCAGCACCAGCTGCATTGCTGCTGTGTGTGCCTCCACCAGGACAAGGACAAGGACAAGGACCACCAGCAGCACCATCACTGATCCTACTAGCACCAGGGCCAGCAGCAGCAACACAAGCAGCGCTGGCGCTGCCACCTCCACCAGTGCCAGCAACAGCAACAGCAGCAGGACCACTGCTGCCTCTGCCAGCACAACACCAGCACCAGCACCAGTGTTGCTGCCACAGCCTCTGCCTGCACCAGTATCAGGATCAGCAGCAGCGCTGTTGCTACCCCACCAGTACCTGGGCCAGCAGCAGCAGCAGCAGCACTGCCATGGCCACCAGCACCAGCACCAGTAGCAGTGCTATTGCCGCACCACCAGCACCATGGCCAGCAGCAGCATTGCCACTGCTGCCTCCACCACTGCCAACAACAACAGCAGCACCATTGCCACCCCACCAGCACCAGGACCAACAGCAGCAACACCAGGAGTGCTACCACTGCCACCACTGTCACGCTGGATGAAGTGTGGCGGTTCTGTCAATGTTTCTGTCTGGCAGCCTCCTTGGCTGTTCGTTCTATTGCTATGAGGGGTAGGGTGTCTGGCCTGTCTCTGTCTTTCTGTTGTAGGTGTAGGATGATATCTGCGTCAGTGACCGTCATCTTGGTTGTCTTCTGTGGAGTTCTAAGCCTTGTTAGAATGGCTGTGGGTAGTGGCGGTGCTGGCTGCTGTCATTCCCTATCTCCTGAAGGAGGAAGGGGATCTAGATGCGAAGGAGTGATTTGGATACTATATCCAAAGGAAGGAATGTCTGGAGTGCTGATACGCCTTGTATTGCACTTAGTTCATTGGTATGCCACTAAGGTCGTGAATGGAAGGAGCTGCTCCTTCCTGCTGGGGGTTCTGGCGCAGATAGGCTGGTTTTATAGAGCACTGAGAAGTCCGTTACTCAGTGACCTTCGTCTGTCTGGAGCGAAGAAAGGCAACGCCTTTCTGAGCGCTTAACGTATGCGTCGGGGTTTGAAGAGTTCCCAATCGGGACTCGTTTACTATATATGGTAGATTAAGTGAAACACGTCACTAAGTCGCTTAGCAGACCCTAGGGTACGTTCTAGGGCGCAAGTGGGAGGGGAAAGGGGCTGGGAAACTTCAGGTCACTCGGAGGTTTGCTCTGAGAATGTCTAGGATTCACAAGAGACCAAGCTTAAGGCTTTTGGTCCCCCTCTATGAGTGTATTTATACATAACTATTTAGGCGGAGTCATCGGCAGTCTATGACGAGTTTCAGCGGCAGTAAGGCCACGAAACTCGTCGGCATATTAGTGTAAGTAATTTAGTAACGAGCCGAGGCAACACAACAGCAGAAGGGATCGGCAGGAGTGTAATAACAGTTAGGTAAGGTAGGGAGGGGGAAGTGGTGACAACTCCAGCCGAGCTGTGGGAAATATGTACATATAAGGCAAGAAAATTAGTAAGCGTAAGCGTCCCAATAGTCCACCATGACATGATCCCCTGTTCAGAGTCTTTGCTGGTTGTGGTTGACTCTTTGGGGGCAATGGCGGCGATAATGGGTAGTGCTGCGACATTTTGAGCACTTCTTGGTCTTGGTTTTGCGGATGGGGACTTCCCTATCTTCGAATCCCCAATCTCCTTCCACTTTCTAGTGCACAGATGCAGGGGGACTCGAAACCCTTTCAGGACTTGCCTGAGGGCCTCTTGTTCTGCGTTTCCCCAGGGGTTATAATCCTGGAGACCCGTAGCCAGCCTCCTGTATCCATCAGCATCTTGGAGCGCTCCATACCATTCCATCAACCTGATCTTCTGAAATGCGAGTTTGCTGTTCACCCTGGCAAGCTCTTGCTGGGTGTACATGACTTCCCTTTCCCACATCCTATAGGCCAACAAACCGGAGAGGAATGACTCATCCTCTTCTTCTGTGGGACTTCGGTTACTTTTCGCGAGAAGGGCTCTCTTCCTGAAAAGATGCGCTTCTGCGTTGGTGTGATGTATGGGCTCTTGTGTGGTACCGGGCTGGGACGAAGGAGGGTGGTGAATACCTCCTCTCCCTTGCGAAGAGTGGTGCTGACAAGGGGGTACTTTGGGTTGTCGAGGTGGTATTTGTGGTAGGGGGCGAAGAGGGCCCCTCCTGTAATGGTAGGGAGTGTAAATGGTTGGTTAGTGGTTTCGATCCATCCTGGCCCAGGATGGGGGTCATCTTCATCTGCTTGACTCTTTCCCTGCTCTCTGTTCTCCCTCTTGTTCTCGTTGAGGGTCCAGATCCTCTCGTCCTCTTCCTCCCCCTCGTCGTAGGCACAGGTGCGTTTGTAGTGAAGGGCTCGAAGGGCTGCGCGGATGTGATCTGTTGGAGTGTGGTCCAGGTGTACGGTGATATGTTGGTCTGTACTTCCTGGTTCTTTGTCGTTGGGGGAGAGGTCGCTGGCAGAGTGGGAATTGTGTTGGGTGGTCCAGTCGATGGCAGCGAGGAGGTCGTCGAGGTTTGCTCGGATTGGGGCTGACTTGACGGTGGTGGAGGTGGGAGTAGTGGTGATTGATTCAAGGGGAGGAGGAGAGGCGCTTGGGGAGCGAACCTCATAGGCATCACTATTGGTATAATTTTCAATGTCAAGCAGAGCGAACCGTTGGTGGTGGTGCATAGGGGGGTGGTTCGTTCGCAGGAGGTGGGGAAGATGGACATGTTGTCGAGGACTGAATGGTTGCGAGTGGGGGAGTTTGTTTAGAGTGAGGGGGTGTTGTTGGAGAGTTGGTTTGGAAGTGTAGTAGTGGTGATTCACTGCTGTCGTTTGAAGGTAGTTTGGAGGGGGTTTTTATAGCTGGGTGGGTGATTGCGATCGGTGGAATTCGCTGAGTAGCTCCGGTGCATGTAGGTCATCGCTGCTGACCCATGAGTTGTCCGATGTGGGGTAACCTTTCCATTTGACTAAGTATTGTCGTTGTCTTTTTCGGCCATATTTCCTTTCTGCAATGATTTCGTCTACTTCGTACTCTTCTTCTCCTTCGATGGTTTCAGGTGCTGGGCGCTTGAATGGGATGCCGTACTCCATGGTTTCCATATAGGGCGATAATAGATCTACATGAAACACTGGATGTATATGCATGTGTGCTGGCAAGTCGAGTTGGTAAGCGACCGGAGATATCTTTTTCTTGATAATGAAGGGTCCTAAGCGTTTCAGTTCCATCTTCTTTGATGGTGCCTTCGTCTTTATGTTTCGTGCATCTAGCCAGACTTCGTCTCCAGTCTTGAATGTTCTGACTGGTTTCGTTATGGCTGTCTTTTTCTGTAAGGCTTGATGCGCAATTTCCTTGCTTTGGTTAGTTCCTTAGTCTGATATCTACCGCTGGTACTTCTTCGTCTCCTTTTGTCCAAATTGCCTGAGGGTTACATCCCATGATTAATTGATGGGGTGTGTGGCGCGTTCCTTCATGTTTCCATGAATTGTGAGCAAATTCCGCCACCGGAAGATATGTAGCCCAGTTGTCTTGTCTTCCATTGACAAAGTGTCTCAGGAATGTTTCGACCCATTGATTCATGCGTTCGCTTTGTCCATCAGTTCTAGGGTGAAACGCAGTACTAAGGTTTTGTTTGGTGCCTATCGCTTTGCATAAGGTTCTTGTGAAATTTCCGGTGAAACGAGGGTCTCTGTCGGATATGATACGTTTGGGAGTTCCAAACCAGGGGAAGAGGTGCTGAAGGTACAGCTGTGCCACTCCTTCTCCGGTGATTTCCTTGTTGCAGGGTAAGAACTTGACGGCTTTGGAACATCCTTGATCCACAATGGTGAGGATGGTGTCATATCCTTTGGACTTTGGTAATTCTGTTATGAAGTCCATGGACACATATTGGAAAGGTCCTTCTTCTACTGGGGTGTCGAAGTGATGTAAGGGGCTTTTGGGTTCGGATGGTTTTATTTTCTTGACATTTGGCGCATCCCTTAACGTATTTTTCGACAAATTCTCGAAGTTTGGGGCCATGGTAGCGTCTTTTGACTAGGTCCCAGGTGTTTGAGATCCCTGGGTGGCCACCTGTGGGTGCATCATGTATTTCTTTGAGGGTTTGTTGTCGCTTTTGGTTGTCATTTGGGAGGTAAAGAGTTCGAATGAATAGGTTGTCGGGGAGGATGGTAGTTTGTTCATTATTTACCCCCTCTTCAAGGTCTTTTCTTCGTGATAGAAGGTCTGCAATGGTATTTTGTTTTCCTGGAAAGTGATGGATGATAAGTCATAGTCTGCCAAGTAGTTCATCCATCTTGCTTGTCTGGGTGTTACTTTTCGCGCCGCTCGGAAATATTTCAGGTTGTCATGGTCTGAGCGTACTTTGATTTGATGCCTGGCTCCTAGAAGGAAGTGTTTGAAGAATTTAACTGCTGATACTATTGCCAGCAGTTCTCTATCATAGATGTCATAGTTGCGTTCCGCTTGGTTGAGTGACTTTGAAAAGAACGCAACTGGGTGTTGTCCATCTTCAAATTCCTGTGTTAGGGTGGCTCCAATGGCATAGTCCGATGCATCTGTGTCTAGTGTAAATGGTTTGGTTTGATCAGCATTCCTGAGGATGGGATAGGATGTGAATTTATTCTTGAGGTATTTGAATGCTTCGTCGGCTTTTTGACTCCATTCCCATTTCTTGCTCTTCTTTGTTAGTTCATGAAGTGGTCGTGCAATGAGGGAATAATGATCAATGAAGTCTTTGTAGAAATTTCCAAAGCCTAGGAAGGCCCTAAGTTCTTTGACTGTCGTAGGGATGGGCCAATCTGTGATTCCTTTGACTTTGACTGGATCCATTTTGACGCGTCCGCTTCCTACTAGCATTCCTAGATATTCCACTTCTGTTTTGTGGAAGTCGCACTTCTCTGGTTTGAGATAGAGGTCATTTTCTTGTAAGACTCTAGGACCTTGATTACTTCTTTGTAGTGGTCCTCCCAAGTTCCATCGGTGGCGATGAGGATGTCATCCATGTAGATGAACACATTCCCTTTGGCTAGTTGATCTCTGAAGATGAAGTCCATCATGCTCTGGAAGGTGGCGGGGCGTTCCTCATTCCGAAGTACATTACTTTTGGTTGAAAGAAGCCTCTGTTTGTTTTAAAGGCTGCTTTATGTTGGTCTCTGGTCGGATGAGGATGTTATTGTACCCCCAACGTACATCAAACTTGGTGAAGTGTTTCTTTCCTGCAAGTCGAGGTATTAGGTCTCTAATCAAGGGTAGGGGGTAGTTGTTTGGGATTGTCCATTCATTGAGCTTTCTATAGTCTTGGACTGGTCGCAGTTTTCCATCCTTCTTTTTGACAAAGAAGAAAGGGGAGGCATATGGCGATTTGGAAGGTTCAATGTATTTCTTTTCTTGGTGTTCCTTTAAGAACTCTTCCAATGCTTCTTGTTCTTTGGGTGATAGGGGGTAGACTTTACAGTCAAATGATGCTGGAGCGTCTGGTTTTAGATCTATAGCATGGTCCCAAGGTTTTGATTCTGGGATTCGCTTGGATGCTTCTTCACTGAAGACTTTCTTGAATGGGTGGTATTTTTCTGGTACTATTTGATCCCAGGTTTTCTTGTCTTTCTTTTCGGCTTCCTGGATCGCTAATTGTGTAGAGGTGGTGGTTTTCCGGATTTGGGAAAGCACCTTCCATTTGTGGGCATCCATGGTAGACGCCACAATGTTTCCTTCAACGGTTCCTTTTTCCAATCTATCTTTGGTTCATTAGTGGCTAGGAATGGATATCCTAGGACGATGTTGTCATGTCCTAAGTTGGTGACAAAGAAGGGGAATTTTTTTGTGATTCCTTGATGTCGAATTTCAAGTTCTACTTTGTCAGTAATTTTTCCAGCCTGGTTGATGGTTCCATCAACGTTCCTGGCGATTCTTGGCTTCTGGAGAGGTATTGTGGGGATTTGGAACTTCTGTATGAGTTTGTGGTGGATGAAATTTTCTGTGGCTCCGCTGTCCACAAGTGCTGTTGCATCGGCCCTTCTGTTCCGTAAACGTAGTATTATTTGAGTTTGTACTGATCGAATCTTGGGTACAAATACGTTATTTGTGAACAGTGCCCGAATGATGGCCGTGTCATTCAGGCGGTCGAAAAATCCACTCCTTTGGCTTGCATCGCATTCATCCATTGCACCTTCTTGTCGTCGGAGAAGGTGACCATTCTATTAACCATATCTTCGATTCGTCCACTTCCTGAGATTCTTCTTCGGCTTCTTCCATTTCTTCGTCTTCTTCTTCTTCATAGTATTCTTCGTTGCTTTGGACCATCTTAATGTAAGATGGTTTCTGGGGTGGCCTTTTCTTGGTAGGACAGTTCTTGGCCATGTGTCCTTGTTTGCTACATTCGAAGCATCGTCCTTCTTCTCTGTGTTTCTTCTTGGCTTCGTCTGTGTCTGCTTTCCTGATGGTATCTACTTGCATAGGAGTACCATTGGTGTAAGGGCGTCTCTGGGTGAACTGGGGTTTAGGGGGTGTGGCGCATGGCGGGGTGGTGGTCTTTTAGGTCCCCAGTTTGGCATAGGCCATTTCCCTTCTCCAAAGATCAGGTTTTCTTGCTCCTGTACTTTGGATTCCTTCTGGACAGCCTGGACATATTCATCAAAGGTGGTTAGTCCAGGGTGCATTCTGAGCGTTCGTCGTCCTAAGCCGGAGGGTAGTCCTTGTAAGAACATCTGTAGTGTTCCTGGAGCGTCAAGGGCATATCCAGCTTTAGTGGCTAGGTTTCTGAACTGAGCTATATATCCATCTAGGTCTCCTTGTTTCATTCTGAGTTGTTGAAGCATAGTGGTGGCTTTGGTAACCTTGTGGATATCGGTGAAAGCAGCTGTAAAAGCTGTTTCAAATTCGGCCCAGTGGACTTCGTCTTGCATAGGTATATTGTTGGTGTGGAGCTGATTACTGAGGTGATCAACTCGTTGGTAGACCCAATCATCGACTAGGGGTCCTCTGATGTAGGACAAGGCTAAGGCTGCTCGCTTGTATGGGATGTTCATTGTTTCATTGTCTTCATTGAGCAGCCTGTAGAGTTTGAACTCTTTCAGGAACTTGTCGCTTCGACTTCTGTCTCCTGTGTATATGTCTGGCGGTGTGCCATTCCACTTGCCATTGCCTGGTGGATGGGCAGCTTGTGCTCCCGCTTGTTGTGGACCTGGGGGTGGTCCTCCTGCGGGTGGTTGAGGTTGTTGAGGTTGTTGGGGTGGTACGTTGGCCATAAAGACTTGTATGGGCGGTTGCGGCGGTGGTGGGTCTGGTTGTTGGTCTGCTGGGGTGATCTGGATTTGTGGCCGATGTGATAGATGGCTAGAAGGTTAACTTGTTCTTCTAGGTGTTCAACGTCTTCTGGGAGGGGTGGTTCTTGTTCTGGGGGTTGTGGAGCTTCGATTTGCTCGTGGTGTGCTGGAGTTACTTCGTGTATGTAGGGGGGTCGGCTTCTTCTGGTGTGTGAGGTCTGTCTTCGATCCTTCGCTGGCTGTATGTTCGGTTCCGTTTCCTTCTTCAGAGGAATCGTGTGCTTCACTTCTTGGTTCTCTAGGGGAGTGGAGGTCAGTGGAATGTGTGCGAGGGGTGTGTGTTTCTGGCGCTGTGGCTCCTAGTTCTGCTGGAGCTACTGCAGGGGTTAGTGTGACTCGCTGGGCTTGGTAATTGGGGTGGTAGGGATCGTCTACTGGTGGGTATCCGTTCCTGCTCCTCCGTGTTCAATTCGGTCTTGGTCGTATGCCCAAAGAACACCGGTTTCGTCTCTGGTAAGGGTGTACCAGTATCCACTGATGAATTCAACTGGGTATCTTCTGATTGCACTAGTATTTTCGCTGGGGACGTCAAGGGTGTATCCTCGATATGTTCCTTGGACTGTCCAGTAGATATTTGGTCCTGTGATGTACTCTGGGAGATTTGGTTCTGTTCTTCGTTCGATGCGAACCCTTGTGCTTCCTTCCCAAGCCTTTGGGTAGACAAGTGGTTCTCTTCGGAATTCTTCCGTGTTGACTGATAAGCTTGGTCTAATGTCACGCTGGACGAGCGTGGCGTTCTGTCGATGTTTCTGTCTGGCAGCCTCCTTGGCTGTTCGTTCTATTGCTATGAGGGGTAGGGCGTCTGGCCTGTCTCTGTCTTTCTGTTGTAGTGTAGGATGATATCTGCGTCGGTGACCGTCGTCTTGGTCGTCTTCTGTGGAGTTCTAACGCCTTGTTAGAACGGCTGTGGGTAGTGGCGGTGCTGGCTGCTGTCGTTCCCTATCTCCTGAAGGAGGAAGGGGATCTAGATGCGAAGGAGTCGATTTGGATACTATATCCAAAGGAAGGGATGTCTGGAGTGCTGATACGCCTTGTATTGCACTTAGTTCGTTGGTATGCCACTAAGGTCGTGAATGGAAGGAGCTGCTCCTTCCTGCTGGGTTTCTGGTGCAGATAGGGGATTCTATAGAGCACTGAGAAGTCCGTTACTCAGTGACCTTCGTTGTCTGGAGCGAAGAAAGGCAACGCCTTTCTGAGCGCTTAACGTATGTGTCGGGGTTTGAAGAGTTCCCAATCGGGACTCGGTTTACTATATATGGTAGATTAAGTGAAACACGTCACTAAGTCGCTTAGCAGACCCTAGGGTACGTTCTAGGGCGCAAGTGGGAGGGGAAAGGGGCTGGGAAACTTCAGGTCACTCGGAGGTTTGCTCTGAGAATGTCTAGGATTCACAAGAGACCAAGCTTAAGGCTTTTGGTCCCCTTCTATGAGCGTATTTATACATAACTATTTAGGCGGAGTCATCAGCAGTCTATGACGAGTTTCAGCGGCAGTAAGGCCACGAAACTCGTCGGCATATTAGTGTAAGTAATTTAGTAACGAGCCGAGGCAACACAACAGCAGAAGGGATCGGCAGGAGTGTAATAACAGTTGGGTAAGGTAGGGAGGGGGAAGTGGTGACGACTCCAGCCGAGCTGTGGGAAATATGTACATATAAGGCAAGAAAATTAGTAAGCATAAGCGTCCCAATAGTCCACCATGACAACCACCACCACCACCACCACCAACATCACCAGCGCCACCTCCACCAGTGCCAATAACACCAGCAGTGCCATCACTGTGCCACCAGTACCAGTACCAGCAGCAGTGCTGTTGCCACTTCCACCTGCACCAGGGCCAGCAGCAGCAAGACTAGCACCAGCAGCATCACCTGTGCCACCTCCAGCACCAGCATCACTGGCATTACCTTCACCAGTGCCAACAACACCAGCAGCAGCACCACCACTGCTGCTTCCACCAGCACAAGCACCAGGGCCAGGGCCAGCAACACTGCTGCCACCTCCACCAGTACCCACACAGCACCTCTGTCCTTGCACCACCAGCATCAAGGCAGCATCAGCAGCCTGCCCTCACCCCCCATGCCTGGATAATCATATTTTTTTTTTTAGAATCCGATTTTATATCCCAAGCCAGTCCATATTGTATCTCAATCACACATAGCTATTTGGTTTGCAATCTATTCCCAGTCTCCAAGAATCTGATATTTTGTAGACAATCATGTAGTGAGCTAGCCAGAGCAGTGGACAACATAGGTGCTCATAGCTTAGCTGATCATTACATGTTTTCATGATTTTGGTGCCTTTTGCATTCATCTTACCTCTCTGCACTCTTACCTGGGTCCTTCAAATTTTGTTTACTCACACTCCACCAACAATGGCACCACAACAAAAGCATCACGTCCCTCAGTTGCAGGCTCCCATGCAGCAGTCACACCCCCATATACAAGCTGTTATTCGAGAACAAGAAGAGCACTTCAATCTTGGCAACATCTCTGGCAGTGATGGTGACCTTGATTCTGCCACCAACAGCCCTCACAACAACATGGCTACCCCTGCCCAGGTGACTAATGTCTGGGTCAATAATCCTGACATGCTGACTTCACACAAAGGTGTTGCAGTTGAAATTCAACATTTTTTTGAGAAGCATGGCGAAAAAATGGTCTGTAAAGAGTGCAAGTATGTCTCCTCTCATGCTCATGTCTCAGACAATTACTTACCTCAATGTTACACAGGAAAGCAAGAGAGGTGGACCCATCCAACTGGTCATCAAGAATTTATTATGTGTATTCACATAAGACATCGAATACGTCTCTCTGCCCTCATATTGAAAAGCATCATCTACAGCTTTATTTGACCTTGGCAAATGAGAGAAACTGGCCAATTATGTTGCCAGGACTTGTGTCATAAGCTTGATTGTGGGAGGCTAGTGAGGCTGCTGCATCACAAGATGAACCACCCAACTGCTTTGATGAGTGTATCTTCCACCGGGATCTGTTGGATTTTATCATAGCAGATGATCAGGTATGTTTCTTTCCATGCCATTTTTACTTTTACTAATCTTATTTTTTTCCCAACATTCAAGTCTCTGAATGTTGTGGAATGCCCTGAATTTTGAAGAATATTTCTCCATTTACAAAAGGATCTCAAGGAAATGATGATTCTGCATTGAAGCAAGCTGCATGAATTAGTCCTCCAAGCTTGGAGGCAGCATTTCCAGGTCCTACAATGTGAACTTCAAGTACATATAGTAGACACTCTTGTTGGATGTATTCTGATCTTATCCAGGCTGTGGTGGGGCAAATATCTTTTATGATGGATATGTGGTCTGATCAAAATCATCAATCTTACCTGGCAATCACAGCCCACTGGATTGCCAGCATCAAGGACTCAAACACTTTGAAACTCAAGACAGCACTCATTGCTTTTCACCGCCTTCATGGTAGACATGATGGGAGCTCACTTGCTGCTGTAGTCTTGCAGCTTCTTGATAGGGCTGGTGTTACTGTCAAGGTACTGTGATCATATTTACTGGGATGGATCTGATGTCTTATCTTGAGGTTGGGCATGTCACTATGGACAATGCATCAAACAATGATACAATGATGAAATCCCTTGAGATGCTGTTGGCAGCTCGTGACATTCCCTTTGATGCAGCTGATTGCAGGGTCATGTGCTATGCACATGTTATTGATCTCAGTTCTGGGCGTGTAATACAAAGTGTTGACAATAGCAATGATTCATCTGATGACAATGAGACCCTTATTACATCTTCCCTATAGCACATGCCCGTTCTGCTGTTAAGGTCATTCGTGGATCAGGGCAGTGTCGAGAAGCCTTTGATGAGGTCATCACAAATGGCAATGCCAAAGGTTGGTTCAAGCAAGGGGAGCCTCCAAGAATTGTCCAAGTCAAACCACTGCAGCTCTTATGGGATGTGCAAACCAGATGGGATTCAGTCTACCACATGCTTAAGAAGCTCTGCGAGATGCACCTGGTATGATCCAATATTTCATATCCATATTATGTGCTGATCAATCTATTTAATGGGCAATCAATTACTTCTTTGCTCTTCCCAACAACAGTGACTACACCAAGTACAAGATCTCACCTCAGGACTGGGCTGTCATGAAGGATGTTGAGTTTGTTCTCAGTGTCAGCCCAATGCATATGACTTATCTTATAATTGCCTGACTATACATACCATACCAGATCACTCACAAGGTGCAGCAAGTGATGTCTGCAGAGAGCACCCTGATCTTGTGTGGTGCCATTCCTTCGTTTGAGATGTTCATGACAGCTTGGGAGGCAGTTGTCATTGATCACCCTAAGTTGAAACTGATGGTCAAACCTGGGCTAGATTTGGCTTACAAGTACTATCGTTGAATGGATTGTACTAATGCATATGTTATCACAATGGGTAAGCAAATCTATCCCTCAGTTCGGACAAGACTAATATTCATCTGCAGTCCTGAACCCTGCAATACGTATGTCCTGGATCACTAAGAATTGGGAAGGTCAATACATCGCTGTGGCCAAAAAAAGGTTTGGCAATTGGTGGGTGGAATACATATCTTTTTCAATAGCATCTCATCTTCTCACAGATGCTTGAGTACCATGAGAAGAGTGCTGATAATGAGGAACATTCAGCACAGGCCGATGATGTGGGTGATGCAACTGGCATTGCTGGGAAGATGCCTGTATATATAGATCTTGCAGCAGACTACGGGATCAAGGTTGAGATGGACATCAGCGAACCCAGTGAAAATGTGCAGACTGTTGAGCAAGAATATCAAGCCTACATCACAAGTGTCACACTAGGATGTCACGTGTCTTAGTGTGAGGGTTCAGGTTTGGTTTGGTTCAGAGTTTGGACACCTTGTCCAAGTCTGGTTTCTGATATGGGTTGGGGTTTGGAGTTCTATCCTTAGAACTCATATGGCTGTGGCTTCTGAGTGGTGTGTAGCAGTGCTGGCTGTTCTGTTATCACTCTAGGAAGTGATGTCTGGAGGTGCAATGATGTCTTGCACTTAGTTTGTTGGTGTTCACACTAAGGTCGTGAATGGAAGGGGTTCTGGTGTCTTGTAGGAGTGGCTCCTGGTTGCTACTGGTGTGTCATAGTATGCAGCACATATTACAGAGGTTGTCACCGTCGATGGCAGTGACACCTTAGACCGCGTCAGTGATATCATTACTGAAGGTTCTGGGAGAGGACTCAGCTGATGCCTCTGTCACTGCAGGCAAGAAGTAGCTTGTAAGACTGTCAAGCAATTCGTTGATGGTACTAGAGTCGGAGTCCATCCAAGGTCTGTTGGGCTGTCACGAGATACAAAGAACTAAACAGATGAAACCGAGGAGAGTGGAACAAGCCACGGCTGCTCCTTTGAGATGATCAGAACAAGTCACTACTCCTATTGACAGGAGACTTGACTTAGAGTCTCGTCTCAATGCACACATGCACATTTATACTAGTGTACATGTCCTAATGTGACTACTACTTGGGATCCAGCCATTTTCCGACCATTCAGCTAACTAAGATGCCTTACTAAGGCTGATTGAGGCTGACACATTTGCTGACTACAAGTCCGACCTGTATCACTAATCCCCAGGCCTAGACAGGCCTACCAGGCTTGGGGGTCAACACGTCTCTCTACATGCCATCAGCGGTTCTCTTGCCCTCTTGCAAGCCACCCTGTGACAGAGGTCATAGTATGCGACTTGTTCTTATAGATGACTAGAGTTCCTTTACTAGTGGCCTTTGTATAGACAGCTAGAGTTCCGTTACTAGCAGCCTTTGGGTTCAGGTTCTGGGTGAGAAAGATGGCGTCTTTCTGTCTGAGTTGTTCAGAGTTTCAAGTGAAGAGCAAATGCGGCTCTAAGTTGATTTAGCAGGCCTTAGGGTATGTTCTAAGGTGCAAGAGGATGGTTCTGATGGTTCTTTAAGCTTAAGTTCACAAGGTGATAAACTAGAAGTCCTGTATTATACAAGAGACTAAGCTTAAGGCTTGAGTCTTGCTTTGGGGGCTTTTATAGGCCCTGTGGCTACTGTACAGTAAGTACATATGACTAAGTAAAGGGATGATGCATCTCTAAGGCATCGTACTAAGCATATATGACTACAAGATAGTAAGCATGTATGACTAAGTAAGTGATGACATGTTCAGATGGCATCCTACTAAGCCTATATGACTAAGAGGCTGGATGATGTGTTTAAGCAGCATCATGAGGCTGTGAGACTATGAAACATGGCAGCATATTAGTCTGAAAGTATTAGTAATGAGCTGAGGCAACATGACATAAAGTGGAGGGCAGTGAAGCATAATAGAGGTGTGGTAATGTATAGGGATGGATGTGGAAGGGGCTCCCTGCCAGTCTGTGAGAAAGTGATTACTATATATAGTTAAAACTGATGTAAGCATAAATAGTCTGGCAGTCCATAACAACAAGTGCACTTTCACCAAAGAATGTCAACATTCTCAGATTCTGGGAGGTATGTAGATAACAATCCAATTTATTTTTACTGACAAAAATGTTTGCCACAGGTTAACTGCACTTCTTTCCCCACTCTTTTTTCGATGGCGATGGACTACCTGCCAATCCAAGTATCTTTGGTCCCTTGTGAACGGATTTTTTCCTCAAGTGCTGAAACAGACACAAAGTGAAGGAATTGCATCAGCCCTCTTATGATGGAGGCCCTCCAAATGCTCAAGTTTCATCTGAAGAAGGAACATCTCAATTTCACGGAGGCTTGGATGACGTCAGAGAAGTATATGATTGAGGACAATCCAGATGAGGATTTACTGCTGAAGTTGCTTGAGGGTAATTTTCAAGACAGGGTGGACCATGCCATTCAAAATTGTATTGATAGTACTGAGAACCTACTCTCATAGCACACACATATCCATTTCTTTCCCAGCATGCTGCTGTCACTAGCTATAATGATATATTTTCAGGTGGAAGAGGGGGTTACATAACTATGCTGGTTATGTAACCAGTTGCAGTCTACATTTGGCATGAAAAATAAATCTATCGAATTGCAAGCCTGTCTGGCTTCCATGCTCTGAGTAACACTGCTGTGAGTAACGCTGCTGTGAGTAATGCTTAATGCCTTGAGTATATGTGCTTTGTCATCTGACTTGTCTACCAATCATGTCTTAGGGTCCTTACATGGAGATTGTTCGAATTGGTGGGAGGCTCAGGTTATAGGAAAGGCTAACCTCAGGAGCTTCTCGTATGTCTGAGGAAACATCATCACATTCCTCTGTGTTTGACTCACATGCCTGGGTGAATAGATGATATATATATTGCTTGTGATGTTCTGTCTGGGAAACTCATCATCCTTAAATTTGAGCCATTGGGGGGAATACTCAAAACCCTAGAGTGCGAGTATCTTGTCTACAAGAAGCTTAAAGGAGGGAGTGGCATCGCTCCCATATACTGGTTTGGCACCAAATCTGGCTTCGATGTCATGGCAATCAACTGCCTTGGCCCATCTCTTGAGGGTCTCTTTGTTCACTGTGGTTTTTGATTCATGATGAAAACAGTTCTGCTCCTCACTAAGCAGCTTGTAAGTCAACTTTTTTACTTCCAAGGCCATAATTGATGGACTGACATATGCTATGTCTAGCTTAATCACCTGCAGTATGTTCATTCCCACAACTTTATTCATTGCGACCTTAAGCCCAGCAACATTGTTATGGGTCTCAACCAGCCCAACTTGGTATACCTCATTGATTTTGGACTTTCGAAGGAGTTCAGGGATCCCAATACATGCGTGCATATTCTGTACAAGAACAGTCTTGGCTTCAGAGGATCCACTCTCTTCACATCTATAAACAGCCACTTGGGTTGGGAGCTTGGAAGTTGAGATGACCTAGAGTCTCTTGTGTACATCTTGTTCTACTTTCTTTGGGGCTCCTTACTGTGGCAGGGCCTGGGACACAAAGTTCTGGAGAGTAAAGAAGGAATCACCACACATGACTCATTTCTAGGCCTCCCAATGGAGTTACACACATTTTTTGAGCACAGTCGCTCACTCCCTTTTGACAGCAAGCCCAACTATAACCACTTTTTAAACCTTTTCGACGATCTCTTATTATGCGAAGGATTCCAGAGTGACATGGTATTTGATTGGGATGTCACTGGCAATAACCATGGGACCTTTGAAGCTGTCCCTTAGCATGAATCTCCAGTTCCTGGGCACCACACAGGGTAAGTACCATACTTGCCACCAGATTATCATTATGTTCTAACAAAGGGTCATACACAGCTTATGCCCTTGCCCTTGCACTGGCAGGAACACATCTATTGGTATTAAGTTACATTAGGCCTGACAAGTTACTGTACTCTGTACAATCATTGTACCATGTTGACACAGCTGAAGTTATTTTGTCTGTACAGTACAGTAGCTTATAGTAGTGTTGCTGTGGTCTGGCTAGAAGCCAGCTCAAGAGCCGGAAGCTGGCCACATGCACAGCTCGGCTGGCCAAGCCAATCATGTGGGAAATGGTTGGCTAGACTAGTCATGACTTCTGGTCGACCAAGTCAGTTCTCACCAGCCCACTGAGCTGCCCATACCTGGAAAGGGCACATCTTCTCTCCTCTCCTCTTATTTCATCCCCTCTTGCATGAAACCACTCGCCACACAACCTGCCCCAAACACCTGCACCTGCAAGACTTCCACTTGCTTGCACACCCAGCCATGCATTTGTTTGTGCCTGCAAAACCTTGTTTGCCACATCTCTGCCAGCCTTGACTTGTCCTGCTTGCAACCACGGGACTGCTGTCTGCAGGTATGTCCCTTGGTTTCTATTTATTGCTTACAAACTGCAGGTATTATCCCACCCTCTCACTCAGGGGACATGGACTACCACTCTCATGGCGACTACATCTGCTACACCGTGTACACATGGGTGCGTGCATGCCTTCATGCCAGGTTCTGTAGAACCTCACTCACTGCCACCACCAGCCCCAGCCCCAGCATTAGCAGCACTGCCAACTGCCATCACAGTCACTGTCACCAGCACCGGCACCGACACCAGCACCATGACAGTAGCAACAGCAGCCCACCCACCCTCATCCTCACCCCCACACCTTGCCCATGTCCAAGGCATGCTGATGCACACATTGGCCCAAAAACTGGTGGATGTACACAAGGGTACATGCATGGATTCATGCCAGAACCTCACTCACTGCCACCACCTGCACCAGCATGTGTGCCTCCACCAGGACAAGGACAAGGACAAGGACCAGCAGCAGCACCATTGCTAGTCACACCAGTGCCAGGGCCAACAGCAGTGCCACTTGCCACTAGCACCAGCACCAGCACTAGCACCAGCACCAGCAACAGCAAGCGCAGCAGGACCACCACTGCCTCCACCAGCAGAACACCAGCACCAGCACCAGCAGCATTTGCCACTGCCACCTCCACCTGCACCCGCACCCACACCTGTACCAGCATCAGCAGCAGCACCGTTGCTACCCCACCAGCATGAGGGCCAGCAGCAGCAGCACCAGCAACACCTCCACCAGGATGAGGACCAGCAGCAGTGCTGACACTGATCACACCAGCACTGGGGCCAGCAGCAGCAACACAAGCAGCACCAGTGCTGCCACCTCCACCAGTGCCAGCAACAGCAAGAGCAGCAGGACCACTGCTGCCTCCACCAGGACAACACCAGCACCAGCACCAGCAATGTTCACTGCCACCACCTCCACCTGCACTTGCACCCACACTTGCACCCAGACCTGGACCCGGACCCACACCAGCATCAGCAGCAGTGCTGTTGCTACCCCACCAGGATGAGGGCCAGCAGCAGCAACACAAGCAGCACTGGCGCTGCTCCCACCAGCAAGAGCAGCAGGACCACCACTGCATCCGCCAGCACAACACCAGCACCAGCACCAGCAGTGCTCACCGCTGCTGCCTCCACCCACACCTCCACCTGCACCCACACTTGCACCCACACCCGCACTTGCACCCACACCTACACTTGCACCTGCACCTGCACCAGCATCAGCAGCAGCACCATTGATACCCCACCAGGACAAGGGCCAGCAGTGTGCTGACACTGATCACACCAGCACCAGGGCTAGCAGCAGCAACACAAGCAGTGCTGGTGCTGTCACCTCCACCAGCACCAGCACCAGCAGCCACCCACCTGACCTCTTGCTTGCAGCTGTGTGCCCTGTGCCAAGGAGGGTAGTTTTCTTTATTGTATAATATCAATTGTAAAGTACATAGTATGATAATACATGCTGGATTAACATGAGTCAACATTCCTGAGCCACTTGAGGGTTATAAGTAGTGTGACAATGAAGTGTTAGAAGGAGCAGAAGGGAGTGGAAGTGAAAGTCCGGGTGGGCAGAAGTCTGAGATGGGAGTCCAAGGGCAACATTGGCTCAAGTTGACCAGAGGTCGCAACCAAAGCCGAAGTCACAGCTCCAATGAGATAAGCCACGACCGGTCAGGCCAGATCAAGATTAAGTCATGACTTTTGAAGTTGACTCGTGGCTGGTTGGACTGTGGCAACCCTACTCTCCTCCTCCTTGTGGACTCGTCACTTATGTACTTCTTCATCTTCTTCTTTTTCTTGCTGGGAGCAAGTTGGTTTGGCTCCCAGTGTACAAAGGGCATTGCAGATGTCGCCTGCTGGAACATGCTGGGTGTATATGGTGGTGGTGGTGGCCTTCTCACAAGCATTTGCAAGGGCATTGAGCCTAAGGTTAGTGGAGGCAGAAAGTGGGGAAGTTGGGGCACTGTGGACTGAATACCCCATAGGGGTAAGTGGTGGTGGGGAGGTGGATCCCCAGGAACTATTGTTGGAGGTGGTATCTTCAAGAAAAGCAAGGGGGTAAAAGTGGTTGGTGGGTAGACCAGTCATGGGTGCCATAGGGGTGGTGCTGATGATTGCAGCCATTGATATTGTGGTTGGGGCTGAATGTTTCAAAAATTGGGAATGGTGGAAGTGGGTGTAGGAGATGAGAAGTGTGGTAGTGGTAGTGAGGCTGGTTTGGTAGTAAGCAGCTGAAGAGGCAGTTGCTTGCTAAGGTCTTCATCTTGATTCATGAGTCCTTATATATATTTTGACCCCCTGTTTAGGATTCTTTGGTCTTGTGAAATTCTTCAAGGAGCTCCAGAGCATGTAGGTTATCACTGCTGACCCATGAGTTGTCTGATGCAGGGTATCCTTTCCATCTGACCAGGTATTGGCGCTGATGCCTGCACCCATGTTTCCTTTCTGTGATAATTTCATCAACTTTGTATTCTTCTTCACCTTCTATTGTGTCAGGTGGTGGTTGTTTGTAAGGCTTGCCATACTCCTTGGTTTCTGTATAAGGTGTTATTAGATCCACATGAAACACATTGTGTATGTTCATGTTCAGAGGTAGGTTGAGCCAGTATGCCACTGCTGATATTTGCTGACTGATGGTGAAGGGTCCCATATGTTTTGGTGCCATTTTCTTTGATGGTGCCTTTGTTTTGATGTTGCATGCATCAAGCCATACTTCTTGTCCTTCCTTGTATGTCTTGATTGGTTTCTTTATTTGGGTCTTCCTTTGTAGCAATTGGTGGGCTATTGTTCTTGCCTTGGTAAGTTCTTCTATTTGGGTGGCAGTGGCAGATACTGTTTCATTGCCATCTTTCCAATTCACTTATGGATTTGTTCCCATGATTAATTGATGTGGCATAAAGCCCATTGTTTCATGTTTCCACATGTTGTGAGTGAATTCTGCTACTGGGAGGTACTGAGCCCAATTGTTTTGAACTCCATTGGCAAATTGTCTTAAGTAGCCTTCAATCCATTGGTTTATGCATTCGCTTTGTCCATCTGTTCTTGGGTGGAAGGCAGTACTCAAGTTTTGTCTTATTCCAATTGCTTTACACATGGTACATGCAAAGTTGCCTGTAAACCTTGGGTCTCTGTCTGATATGATTTGTTTTGGTGTTCCAAACCAGGGAAATAAATGGTGGAGGTATAGTCCAGCTACTCCTTCTCCATCAATGGTTTTCTTACAGGGTAAGAATACAGCAGCTTTTGAACATCCTTGGTCAACAATGGTAAGGATTGAGTCGTATCCTTTTGACTTTGGTAGGTCAGTTATGAAGTCCATGGATATATATTGGAATGGTCCTTCTTTGACTGGAGTGTCAAAGTGATGTAGAAGTGTGTGGGCAACTCAGATTGTCTTGCTTTCTTGACACTTAGCACATCCTTTAACATAGTTTTCAACAAATTGTCTAAGTCTTGGGCCATGGAGGCATCTTTTGATGAGGTCCCAAGTGTTTTTGATGCCTGGATGTCCTCCAATAGGTGAGTCATGTAGTTCTTTGAGGGTTTCTTGTTGCTGATTGGTGTCATCTGGCATGTATATTGTTCGAGAAAAAAGAGGATCAGGTAAAATTTTCATGTGTTCGTTGACTTCTACCCCCCTTTTAAGGTCTTCTCTCTGAGATAGGAGGTTTGCAAATGTGTTTTGCTTTCCTGGAATGTGGTGGAGTAGGAAGCTGAAGTTGGCAAGGTGGGCCATCCATCTTGCTTGTCTGGGCATAATTTTACATGCTGATCTGAAATATTTCAGATTATTGTGGTCAGAGCATATCTGGATTTGTTGGGTAGCTCCTAGGAGGTAGTGACGGAAGGCTTTGGTGGCAGCTACTATTGCTAGTAGCTCTCTGTCAAAGATATCATAGTTTTGTTCTGCTAGTGATAGTGACTTTGAGAAATAGGCCACTGGGTGTCTCCCATCTTCAAAATCTTGGGATAAAGTGGCTCCTATTGCAAAGGCAAATGCATCAGTGTCCAATATAAAGGTCTTGGTTTGGTCCACTGTTTGTAGGATGGGGTAGCAGATAAATTATGTTTTGAGGGTTTGGAATGCTTCTTCTTCCTTGGGCCCCCATTCCTATTGTTTGTTCTTCTTCATCAAGTTATGTAGGGGTTATGCAATTTTGGAGTAGTGTGCAATAAAGTCCTTGTAAAAGTTTCCAAATCCTAGAAATGCACAAACTTGTTTGATGGTTTTAGGAGTTGGCCAGTCAGTGATTGCTTTAATTTTGACTGGGTCCATTTTGACAAGGCTGCCTCCTACTATCATTCCTAGGTATTCCACTTCTTCTTTGTGTAATTTGCACTTTCTCCAGTTTCAAATAGAGGTCATTGTTGGCAAGGATTTGTAGGATTTCATCTACTTGTTGTTGGTGCTCTTTCCAAGTACTGTTGGTTGCAATGAGGATGTCATCCATGTATATGAAGACATTTCCTTTTGCTAATTGTTCTCTGAAGATGATATCCATCATCCTTTGGAAGGTGGCTGGGGTGTTTCACATTCCAAAGTACATGACTTTTGACTGAGTTTGTTTTGAAGGCTGTTTTGTGTTGGTCTTCTGGTCTAATGAGGATATTGTTATATCCCCATCATACATCAAACTTCATAAAGTGCTTCTTGTGTGCTAGTTGTGGGATAAGGTCTCAAATGAGGGGGAGAGGGTAATTGTTAGGGACTGTCTATTCGTTTAGTTGCCTAAAGTCTTGTATGGGTCAGAGTTTTCCATCTTTCTTTTTGATGACAAAGAATGGTGAGGTATATGGTGATTTGGATGGTTTGATGTATCCCTTGTCTTGATGTTCCTTGAGGAACTCTTCTAGCGCATCTTGTTCTTTGGGGGATAGAGTGTATATTTTGCAATTGAATGATGTAGGTGCATCGGGTTTAAGGTCAATGGTGTGGTCCCAGGGTTTTGATTCAGAGATTTGCTTTGAAGCTTCTTCACTGAAGACCTTCTTGAAGTGTTGGTATTCCCTAGGTACCAGTTGGTGCCATTCCTTCTTCTCCTTCTTACTAGCTTCATCTATTGCTAGCTGGGTGGACATTGTACTTTTCCATACTTGGAATATGGGTGGTCTTTTGTTGACATCTTGGGTGGACACTATAACACATCCTTGTATCTTTCCTTCTTTCCAACTAATGTCTGGATCAGTGATTCATAGGAAGGGGCATCCTAGGATGATGTTGTCCTTTCCTAGATTGGTGACAAAGAAGGGTAGTTCTCTTCATATGCCTCTATGTTGAATGGTGAGGCATATTGTTTCTGTAATTTGTCCTGCTGCATTGATAGTCCCATCAACGTTTCTGGCAGTTTGGGGTTTGTCTAACTTCTGTCTAAGAAGTTTGAAATGTTTGACAATTTGAGGGGAGATGAAGTTTTCTGTTGCTCCACTGTCAATCAATGTTCAAATCTCAGCCTGTTGGTCCTTGTGACACAATATTAATTGAGTTTGTACTGATTGTATCTTTGGTATGAAGGCATCATTTTGGAATAAAGTCCAAATGATGGCCATGTCATTCAGACTTGTCAAAAATCCACTCCTCTTTCTCTCATGGCATTCATCCATTTGAGCTTTTTGTCATCAGAGAACTGGATCATTCTGTTAGCTAGTTCAGTCATTTCATCTTGCTCTTGAGGCTCTTCTTCCTCTTCTTCGTCATAATACTCCTGGTCTTCTTCTTCTTCTTCTTCTTCTTCTTCTTCTTCTTCTTCTTCTTCTTCTTCTTCTTCTTCTTCAACTACTTTGATGTAGGAAGGTTTGTGTCACGGAGCGGCTTGCACTGGGGCAAGAGAACCGCTGATGACATGTAAAGGGTGCGTTTGACCCCCAGGTGTGGTAGGCCTGTCTAGGCCTGGGGTTGGTAATACAGGTCGGACTCGTAGTCAGCATGCGTCAGAGTTTGTCAGCTCCTCAGTCAGCCATCTAAAGTAACCATATGACCGGAAAACGGTCGAAGTAGCAGTAGTAGTCACGTGTACCAGTAGTACATATGCGCGTCGCGCATCGAGACGAGACTCTAAGTCGAGTCTCCTTGTCTCACAAACAAAGAGTAGTGACTTCGTTCTACTTGTCTCCAGGAATGCTGTGGCTTGTTTCACCTTCCTGAGTCTCTTGTGTTTCCTTCTCTGTGTCCCTCAAGTTGCGGGCACCCCAAACGTTGACTCCAGTTCTAGCACTATTAACGGGTCGCTAAGCAGCGATCACAGTTACTTCCCACCTACGGTAGTGGGCACATCCGCTGAGTTATCCGAGGTTTCATCTGAAACAAGGGATACTAACGACTCTAAGTGTCACTGCTCTCGCCGGTGACATTAGACTCGACTTCTTTACCACCACGGCCCCTGAAGAGAGACAATACGTACAACTTCCCATCGATAGGAACGAGCACTGCAAAACACCGCAGTCTATTGGGAAGATCAAACCTTTCCCTTTCACGCATACGCGATCCGAGTAGGAGGGACGCAAATCAGAGCAGTACACCTGCACAACGGACATTGGTATACCCTCAACTGGGGAACGAAGGAGAGTCCCCATTTCTCGATCAGAGAGCACGACACATTGATCAATACAATGGACAATACGAAGGGATCGCAGCAAATACGTACGAAGAAGCGCCCACCATCAAGGACTGGGCTGAAGGATCAGACAGTGAAGAAGAAGAAGACCTCCTTAACCAACAGATTGGAACTCACCTGTCGACTTATCAGCAGCTATCACTGCCCTCGCAGACCTATCACTAACCGCTGAACCAACCACCATAGCAACCATGTCCACTGCAGCAACAGCAGTAACCACGACCCAAGCAGGGGAAGAACGGGACCACCAATGGGAGGTGGAGGAGGAGGACCAAGCGGCGAGGAGGCCCTCCTGGAGGCAGACCGCCAGGAGGAGGTGGAGGCGCACCAGGAGGCGGACAACCGCAACAACCGATCCAAGCAGATGACAAACCAATGGGAGCCTTACCAACGATCTTCGAAGGAGATCGAGCCAAAGCTGAGAGTTTCCTATGAGAACTCTGAGCTTATTTCCTTGTTAACCACAACGTCCCGTCATTAGCCTCCTTCATCAAACGAGTGGCCATAGCCCTCACCTGCATTAAGGAACGGAAGTTAACCGATGGACAGAGCAACAACTAGATTGGCTGGGGACGCTCCAACCGGCAGACGATGCACGAGCGGTATGGACGATGTTTGTGCAAAACTTCGAGAATCGCTTCCTTGATTCGCAAAAGGCGCAAAAGCACGCATCAGACTGCAAGAATTAAAGATGAGGTGGCCAGAAATAGATGAGTACATCTCTACGTTCGAAAGCATAGCACACAAGCTGGTTACAACCCGATGGACCAGAACACCATGCAGCTATTTCTGCAAGGATTGCCGCACAGTGTCGGACAGAAAGTGTTAGAAGACACAACCGTTAATACCTATGACCAGATGAAAGCCAAGGCTATTAACGTGACTGCATCGCAACAATCATCGATGCCTTATACACGCGCCCCAACAACAACAACAACGCCAGACGCACTCCATTCCAGAATAACTGGCAGTATCGCACCCAACAAATGCAAAATCCCCGACCGCCGCGACAAGGGTTCGGACAAACTCCCTATAACTCGACCACGGCACCCAGGGCATGGAACAACCAACCAGTGCCCATGGACGTCGACCGAGCCAGAGCACCTCGAGGAAATTGGCGAGGACAAGGTGGAGGACCACCCAGGGGAAATGTCGTAAGGACGGATGATCCTAGAAGCCAAAGAGGGGCGCAGGGTGCGTGTTTCACCTGTGGACAACAAGGTCACTTCGCTCGCACCTGTCCCACTAAACAGCACCGTGCAAATACACGCACCGCCCAACTTATCGACTGGACACCCGAAGATAACGAGACCGAGTCGACCGTTCGAAGGTGGATCACCTCCACCAACAACTCGAAACACTCTCGTCCGAAGACCAGGAAGAGCTGATGAATCGTCTCGGAGTGAAGGAAGGAAATTTTTCGGAGGCCTAATCCATACGGCCTGGATTAGGAGAACTGGATCAGATAGGATGTATCTCTCTGTATGAAAATCTATGCAGCTACGTTTATTCATCCATCTATCCAAGAAGAGGGCCGAAACAATAGCGCTCCTAGATTCGGGAGCGACTGAAAACTTCATCAGTATGCAGTACGCAAAGAAATGCGATTCCCCATTAAAAGACTGGAAAGACCCAGACCAGTCTACAACGTGGATGGAACGAGGAACAGGAACGGAGATATAGAAAATTACACGGACCTAGAAATGCAAATGGGGAGTCACGAACCTGGTTGCGATTCTTTCTCACTGATCTAGGAGAGCAAAAGGTCATCCTAGGATACCCGTGGTTTGCTGCCACACAGCCAAAGATCACTGGGCACGAGGCTGGCTCGAAAGCGACCAACTACCCCTCATTCTTCGAACCAAATTAGCAACCCAGGTGCGAATAGGAAATGTAGGACCACCCCACGAGGTCGCGAGACCCTGTTGAACGAACCAAAACTATACAAGGGTCCATTCATATGGCCAAACTCGTTATCCCCGCAGCAAAGGAGAAAGGACAGACGCTAGCTTCGAAACTAGCCGAAGAAGCAGGGTCACACAAAGGAAGCGGCGAAATCCCAGCCAAGTATCAGAGACACGCTCACGTTTTCAGTGAAGAAGCCGCCCAACGGTTCCCTGAACCACGTATCTGGGATCACGCAATCGAGTTGAAGCCAGAAGCACCATCCTCGATACCAGGCAAAGTGTACCAACTCACGCAAGAGGAACAGAAGGCGCTGCTAGACTTCGTCAAGGAGCAACAAAAGAAAGGCTATATACGCCCCTCGAAGAGCCGTACGCAGCACCCTTCTTCTTCATCAAGAAGAAGGATGGAAAACTACGACCGTACAAGACTACCGTCGCCTAAATGAGTGGACCATCCGCAACCGCTACCCTCTCCCACTAATTCCAGAATTGATAGCAAAGTCCAGGAGCAAAACTCTTCACGAAGTTCGACATCGATGGGGATACAACAACGTCCGCATCAAAAGGGAGACGAATGGAAGCCAGTTTATCACCAATCAGGGACTATTCGAACCCACTGTGATGTTCTTTGGGCTGACGAATTACCAGCGACCTTCCAAACCATGATGAATGCGATCTTCGCCGAGGAAATGGCGCAGGGATGGCTCATCATCTACATGGACGATCTCCTCATTGCCACAGAAGACATCCGAATTCCACGAAGAATGCACCACAAAGTCCTGAACAATTGAGCAATACGACTTATACCTCAAACCGGAAAAGTGCATCTTCGAACACGAAAGGTGAATTCTGGGGTATCCTAGAGAAGCACATTCAAATGGACCCCGCAAAAGTACGAGGCGTTGCTGACTGGCCTCAACCACAAACCTCAAAGACGTCCGCGCATTCTAGGATTCACAGGTTTATGATATTCATCCCAACTATTCTCTATAGCACGCCCCTGATCCAACTGACGCGAAAAGACACCCCGTTCAAATGGATCGCGGATGCAAAGAACCCTGGAACGCTTGAAAACACTGATGTGTAGCAAACCCATTCTCCGCCAACCTGACTATTCAAAGCATTTTCCTCGCCACAGACGCCTCCACATACGCGTGGGGCCGTACTCTCACAGGAGGGAGAAATCAACCCACGCACCCAGAAACCCATGCTATGTCCCATCGCATACTACTCTAACACCTTCACCCAACAGAGCGCAACTACGATATCTATGAAGAGAATTCCTGGAGTCCTGAAAGCCCTCAAACGTTTCCGTCCTCATGTAGCAGCGACGGAGATACCCGTTACCATTCTCACTGATCACGCTAACTTGACGTACTGGAAAACCCCTCGAAAAGTCAATCGATGGGTGGCTAGATGGTTCGCGGAACTTCAGGACTACAACCTGGTCATCAAACACGTGCCCGGGAAAATTCACACCGCCCCGACATGCTTCTAGACCACGGGAGCCGACCATGGTGCCGAAGACAACGCGAATCTAACCCTCCTTCCTACACCCATGTTTATTACCACAGCATCAACGCGAAGGACCCCCTGGAACAGGAGTCAAAGAGGCCAACAAAAGCAAAAGGCAGAGATGGAACTATGGTGCGATACGCAAGACGTACGGAAGATCCCTGAAGGATATGTACGAGGGTGGAAGCTAGCAGTACCAGCAGGACTACAGCTAAGACGTGACATACTGTCCCAATTCCATGACTCACCCACGGCAGGACATCCAGGTCGAGACAACACCATCGCCCTTGTCAGCCAGCGATATTGGTGGCCAGGATTGAGCACATGGGTGGACAAGTACGTCGCGGGTGCGCACAGTGTCAACAACACAAGATCCGGACAACAAAGAAGAAAACCCCGATGTACCGCATACCAGGAGACCACAGATGCGCCCTTTAACATCATCGCTCTAGACCTCATCACGCAGTTGCCGAAAGCTAGAGAAATGGATGCCATCCTCACCATTGTCGATCAAGGATGCTCCAGAGCGCTCTGTTCATCCCATGTAAGACGACAATCACAGGCGAAGGAGTAGCCCAATTATACCTCCAACACTTGTTTCCATGGTTCGGGGTACCATCCAAAGTAATCTCTGATCGCGACCCCCGCTTTACGTCTAACTTCTCCAAGGCCCTCACCACTAAGCTGAAGATAGAACGAAACATCAGCACTGCCTTCCACCCACAAACGATGGACTCACTGAACGAAAGAATCAATGGGTGGAGCAGTACCTATGACTCTATACCTCAGCCCGACAAGACGACTGGGAGGAACTCCTACCGATCGCAACGTTCGTGCACAATCGATGGCCCAATGCCACAACGAAGCTAAGTCCCCATGAAATCATCCTTGGATATCGCCCCAGTGCCGCTGAACATCCCAACCCATCACCAACAACGAAGCATGGAAACAGACACGAACGCAAAAGCACATAGAGAAGCGGCCGTTCACGCGCTCAATGAAGTCGCCAAGGCCACCCCCGCCGCACAATACCAAGAAGGGGAGCAAGTCTGGCTCGAGGCGAAACACCTGTCTCTCCCCTATGCATCCAGCAAGTTGGCGCCCAAACGCCATGGACCCTTCAAAATACTGAAGGAGATCTCACCAGTAGCTTACAAATTGCAGCTGCCAGCGGCCTGGACCATCCACGACGTGTTCCATAGCTCCTTACTCACCCGTTACAAAGAAACCAAGGAACACGGGATCAATTTTCAACGCCCACCACCAGAGATGATTGATAATGCTGAGGAATACGAAGTGGATCAGATTATCAATCACAGGTACCATGGGAACGACGTCAGCTTCAATACCTCATCCGATGGAAGGGTTACTCAGCCTCTGACGACACTTGGGAACCCCTGACCAAGTGCATGCTCCAATATTGGTAAGACAGTATCATCGACGACACCCCTCAAAGGAAGGAATGGAGTACAAAGGACGCAAGAGCGCAACATGGGTCAGATCAACCGCCTCTCCTTCTTCCGCCCCTTTGCAAACCAAAACAGCATGTCCTCGCCCATCTCCATCCCATCTTACATCACAGCAAGCCCCAGTGGATGCGAGGAACCTTTACCAATCCCACCACGCACACAAGTCGCCGCCGGCAAGGAGCCGGAATCACTGTCGTCCCGATGGAGGTGGTGGCCCATCGGCTGAGTTCAGTGAGTTTCAGCTCTCTCCACAACCGTCCACGCTGCTCTGAAGGGAACAGCCCCACCAAGGAACAGCTCGCCTCATCGCGCAAGGACTGGCCAGCGTTGTGCGAAAGAACGAGGAAGTATCAAGGCACAACAAAGAACAGCTCGCCATACTCAAAGGACGAGCCGACGCTCTGGCAGAGCGTGAGGCAAACGCGGCTCGCCTGGAAGCCACGTACAAACACTGGAGAGACGACCAACTCGCAGCAGACGAGGAGGATCTGGGGATACCCAAAGGGTATGAAGAGAACGAAGGGCGAGTGCCCGATTTCTTCATTCCCATCACTGACGGCGCTCACACCATACACACCCTCGCGGCATACGTCAAACCGAGGGGCAGTACTGCCTCGGCACCTCCGGAAAAGGAGAAGCCGTCTATCGCCAGGAGCTTTTCGCTCCCAATCGAGCCACCATCATCAAGAGGGGGAGTACCCCCAATGGTTCTTCGACGCCCTCACCGACCCCAGCACCTACGACGCCATGCTGCGTCAGGCCATCGAACCGGGAGGAGACTGGGGGACTGCCGCTGAGTTCGAACGTTACCATGAGACCGTCACTGACCTCGCAGGGCTTCACATCGAAGCCTGGGAGTTGCAGGCTCATATCGACTCCCTTCGTTACCAAGAGGAGCAGTGCCGTCGTCGCCTGCTCGCCTCCCACAAGTACGAGAGCTATGCTCTCTTTCGCAGACTCTACGACAGCCGTTACTCAGAGGGGACAAATCGCGTAAGTTCTCCTCCATCCCGAACAGCTCACGCCGTGGTGCGGCTCGTTTCTGAACCGAGGGTAATGTCACGGAGCGGCTTGCACTGGGGCAAGAGAACCGCTGATGACATGTAAAGGGTGCATTTGACCCCCAGGTATGGTAGGCCTGTCTGGGCCTGGGGTTGGTAATACAGGTCGGACTCGTAGTCAGCATGCGTCAGAGTTTGTCAGCTCCTCAGTCAGCCATCTAAAGTAGCCGTATGACCGGAAAATGGTCGAAGTAGCAGTAGTAGTAGTAGTCACGTGTACTAGTAGTACATATGCGCATGCGCGCATCGAGACGAGACTCTAAGTCGAGTCTCCTTGTCTCACAAACAAAGAGTAGTGACTTCGTTCTACTTGTCTCCAGGAAAGCCGTGGCTTGTTTCGCCTTCCTGAGTCTTTTGTGCTTCTTTCTCTGTGTCCCTCAGGTCGCGGGCACCCCAAACGTCGACTCTAGCTCTAGCTCTATCAATAGGTCGTTAAGCAGTGACCTCAGTTACTTCCCACCCGCGGTAGTGGGCGCATCCGCTGAGTTATCCGAGGTTTCATCCGAAACAAGGGATACTGACGACGTCTAAGTGTCACTGCTCTTGCCGGTGACATGTAAGCATAGAACCATACTAAAAGGTCCATATGTGACTGTAACTACATGATCATAAAGACAGTAGGTAATGTAACCGGCCTGGGGTGATGGTTCAACACCATCGCGCCCCTGTAAGTTGCAGAACCGGCCAACTAGAATATTGTGACCCCGTTTCATGTTCATGCCCTGTTTCATGTGTATCAGCCTGTGATTTTCTTGAGCGACATCTGCTACTGGTCGCTATTGTTCTTGTTGTGTTTCAGGTATAAATAGGTAGTAGCACTGCCCCTCAGGCCCTAGGCCTGCCCTCAAGTACCATGTACTATATCTAGGGGACTCATTATGCCTGGTAGAGGCAAGTTGAGTCTCTTGTCTCAATCCTAGCAGTGTTCTACTTCCTTGTGGGTGGCTACTGAGTTGGAGCTCAGCAAGCGGTAACCCTGTCAGTTGACATCAACTTCGTCTCTATAAGTCTTCTAGATCACTTCGAGATCTAGCTCATTGACTTAGTGTGTCTTTTGTTGCTGTCAAACCCTTGGCAGTGACAGGTAAAGTGTCAATCTGAAACAGTTTGATCATACAATAATTGGGTCAGATAACAAAGAGAGTTCTTAGATTGGCCATAAGGGCATAATCACATTGTCCTAGGGTATTGTATGTACATACGTGTCCATGCAGTCCATGAGCTGACATGTGCTCACTAAGTCCATAATTGTCCTGGAGCATTAAGTGCCCCTTGTAATGTCCAGGCCAGTTCTACCAAACCCCTGAGCATGAGACTGTCTGGTCTGGGTATAGCTGCGCAGACGTTCTGTCTCAACATCCCCCTGTGATCCAACAATTATGGAGCACAAAGACCCATGTTGGGATTGAAGCACAGAAGGAGGGTGCGCAAGAGCGACTTGGTGAAGCCATCTGCAACCATTTCTTCCATAGGTGTATGTATTAGAGAAATTTGACCATCCTCTATGTACTTGCAAATGACATGATGCTTAATGTTGATGTGCTTGGATCAATGGCTGGTGACTGGGTTTAGTGCAAGGTCAACTGCACCTTTGTTGTCACCATGTAGAGGGATAGGGTCCTCGACATTGTATCCAAGTTCCCTCAAGAGACCTTGATACCAGACAGCTTGGTTGGCTGCATCGGCCAGGGCCATGTACTCTGCCTCAGATGTGCTTTGGGCGATGGTCTTTTGTTTACAGGATGACCAGGAAATTGCACCATTAGCAAGCAAGAATACATAACCAGAGGTGGAATGACAATCCTCTGTATTGTCTCCCATAGAGGAGTCAGAGTAGCTGTGAAGGCCATTGCCATTGGCCCCATCGTAGCACAAGTGCATGTCCTTAGTTCCCACCAGGTAGGATAGAACATATTGGGTGAGGTGTAGATGTTGTTTAGAGGGATTTGCTGCATACTGGGCCAAACATGATACAGCAAAGGAAATGTCCAGACGAGTGCCAATTTGTACATAAAGCAGACTGCCTATGAGGCTTTGGTAGTGTTTTATCTCCACGAGGGAGGCCTGCACAGTATTTTTGACCAGGTGCATGTCTGCACCAGCTGGTAGTGGGGTATTATGCAGGTTCACATCCAACATGCCAAAGCATTCTAGTACATCATGTATGTAACCAGACTGGTTGATCTTGATGTGGTTATGTGACCTGTCACAAGTGATTCAAATCCCCAGATAGGACTCTATTTCCCCAAGGTCTGACATTTCATAACGCTTCTGTAGATCTACTTTTAAATGCTTGATGGCTTCTATAGAAGCACCCATAATAGTGATGTCATCAACATATAAAATGATGATCAACAGAGATGAATCCTCCCCCCGTGATGAGGACATCACATAAATGTAAACTCTGGCATTGGAGAACATCCGCTTAAAGCCGAGTTCCAAAAGGAATCCATGGAATTGCAAGTTTCATGTGTGGGAGGCTTGTTTGAGACCATAAATAGATTTTTTGAGTCTGCATACTTTATTCTCCTTTCCAGTGACAATGAAACCCTGTGGTTGCTCCATGTAAATCTCCTTGTTGAGCACACCATTTAGGAATGCCAACTTGACATCCATCTGGTGTATGTGCCAGTCTTCCAGTGCAGCTAATGCTAGGAGGAGTTGGAGAGACTCAAAACGTGCGACGGGGAGAAGGTTTCATCATAATCTATACCTGGGATCTGCATAAATCCCTTCACCACTAGCTGGGCACAGAAGTGGCCATTGGCTTTCAACTTGAATACCCATTTCGATTTTACAGCTTTGTGGCCCACCGGGAGATCAACTAACTCCCATGTGTCATTTTTAGCTAAGGCATTTATCTCATATTGACAGGCCTTCTGCCACTCATCAGCATCTTTAGACTTTAGAGCCTTGGCATAAGTAACTGGATCCCTTCCTATGTAAGCTGCAGCAAACAATTCTGTGTGCCCTAGCTGCTGGGCACCAGGCCCCTCAGCATTATCCTCATTGAAGTACCTTTGATTTGGTACCAGCACACACACCGATCGCCTGGGAGCGACAAAGTGCTTGGCAAATCCCCCTGAAATCATAGGATCCAGTGGAGACTCTTCTGCTCACTTATAGGTTTGTGAAGCAGAAGGGCAGGGCAGTGGCATAGAAGGAGAAGGGCGCTTAACTATAGGCATAGAAGGGGGAAGAGTGCCTTGGGTGGATGGTGTAGCGGGCTGCTCTACTTTGGGTTCAAGTAAGTCATCAACCTGATCTTTGTCCTTAGAAGAGGAAGTAGGTGATGCTGCATGTGGGGGTAGTGGCAGTGCAGACATGTTAGGTTCTGCATTCACTGGAATGAATGGAATGGGGATAGGAGAAGGAGATGCAGTGAGCCCTTGGTGTGTCAAGGGCTTGGTCTCTTTGTCTACAGCAGGAAAGCTACTCTCATTGAATGTCACATCCCTTGACACTTGAATGGAGTGGGTACTTTTATCCCAGAGGCAGTATCCCTTACTACCAGCCTCATTGTCACAGAGCGGCTTGCACTGGGGCAAGAGAACCGCTGATGGCAAGTAGTGGAGGCGTTTGACCCCCAGGTGTGGTAGGCCTGTCTGGGCCTGGGGATTAGTGATACAGGTCAGACTTGTAGTCAGCGGATGTGTCAGCCTCAGTCAGCCTGTTTGTAAGGCATCCTAGTTAGCTGAATGGTTGGGAAGCGGCTGGATCTCAAGTAGTAGTTGTATTAGGACATGTACACTAGTATAAATGTGTGTGCACACATTGAGACAAGACTCTAAGTCAAGTCTCCTGTCCAATAGGAGTAGTGGCCTGTTCCTATCGTCTCACAGGAGCTGCCATGGCTTGTTCGACTCTTCTCTGTCTGGCTTGCGCTATTCTCTGCATCTTGCGACCACCCAACAGACCTGGGGTGGATTCCGACTCTAATACTATCAATGAATCCCTTGATAGTCGTTCCAGCTATTTCCTACCTGCTACAGTAGAGGCATTGGCTGAGTCTCCTCTCAAAACCTTCAGTAACGACTTTACTGACAAAGTCTAACATGTCACTGCTCTCAATGGTGACACTCATACCCAACAAAGACAATGGGCAGCGCTTTCGTGTCGAGCTTCCATTGCTTGTCAGCTGGCACATGCATATATGCCTTGCATCTGAAGATGTGGAAATATGAGACGTCTGGAACATGACCAGCGTTCCATTGCTCATATGGGGTCTTCCACTCCAGCAAGCGGATGGGAGTGTGGTTGTAGACATGAACTGCAGCGCTTACAGTGTGCTCCCAGAAGCCATTCAACAAGCCAGCTTGGTGAAGCATGGACATTGCCTTATCCATAATGGTGCAGTTAAACTGCTCAGCTTTACCATTCTGCTGGGGTGTACCTGGCATCATTAACTGGTGTTCTATTCCCTTCTCATTCATATATGCTTGGACTGCAGCCCCTGTGTATTTGCCACCTCTATCAGACCATAGGACACATAGTTTTTTTGGAGGTTTGAGTGGTTGCCCAATTAATGTATTTTTTAAGTGCATCCAGAAACTGGTCTTTTGTTTTTAAGAAGTAGATGACTGCGAGGCTAGTGTAGTCGTCAATAAAGGTGGCCATATAGAAGGAGCCATGCAATGACTTGGTCTGCATAGGACCTGCTAAATCTGAGTGAACTATTTCTAATACTTGAGTCGCCCTCTTAGAGGAGGACAGGAAGGGTTTGCGAGTGGATTTGCCTGTCTCGCAGCCATGGCACAGTGTAGGTATTGCCATGTTGACACCAGAGAAGTCCATGCCTTGCAAGGCAGAGGGACCATGTTCTTTTAGTGCACAATGGGACATATGTCCCATGCACTGATGCCAGGTGTGGAGCATGGTAGACTCCTTATGATGCATGTTCAGTGCCCCAGTGTCAGAGTCAACCCAGAATAGGCGACCTTCATGGTATCCTGAAGCCACAACTTTGTTTGCAACAATGATGTCAAAGCCATGTGAGTGGAAAGGTATGGCAGCCCCTTTATCCAGAATGGATCTGAGCGATAGAATGCGATTTCCTATGCTGGGTGCATATATAGCATTTTTAAGAGTGATCCATACTCCCTGCAGGCTTGTGAACACAGCGGTTCCCACACCTAACTGCAAAATTACAGTACCCTGCTTGTCACTGAGACGTATGGTCCCTTTGACTGGTGTATAGGTGACAAAATCAGAGTGGTGGGGAGTGATGTGATGGGTGGCCCCGCTGTCCATTAACCAATGCAATTTACTCACAGCACACAAGGAAACACCAATGTCATTCACCTCCTCAATGGAGGTGGTTGTGTCTACAACATGACTATTTATGGCCTTGTTGCTGCTGCTGCTCTCCTGTTTCTTTTTGGCATCCACCTCATCCTTTTTCTTCTTTTGGCAATCGGGCTTGATGTGCCCTTTCTTGTTGCAGTAATGGCAAACAAGATCAGCATGCTTCTCCTTTTTATTGGAGCTGCTTTTGCCTTTGCCTTTCCCCTTGATTGGGGCAATTGCATTGAGGGAGGCGGAGCCGCCAGACCTATGACCTTCTTCATTCTGAATGTGGGCTATAATTTTGCCAAGTTGAAGTAGTGTGGGGTCACTGGTGGCAAGGATGGTGGAGGTAAGAACCTTGTAAGAGTCAGGGAGAGCGTGGAGTATGATAAAACAGTATTGGGTGTCAGTGACACCCATTTTCGCATTGGTGAGATTGATGTGGGACTCATTCAGCTTGGTGAGCTGCGGTCCCATTGGCTGGCTCTCATCCAGCCTAGCTTGAGTGAGTGCAATCCAGTTGTTGAAGACAGTGGTGCTGCTAGAGACTCCACCATAGAGCCTCTTGAGCTGGTCCCACCTGTCTTTGAGCATCAGGTAGGTAGATTCATTGGAGATCTGGGAGAAGACTCCCACAGTCATGTATAATCAGAAGTATGCCTTGAGGTGGCATTGCATATTCACTGTGGGCATTTCACAATATAATCCAATTCAGTTGGCTAAATACTGGAATTTGATTGGTCAGTCAAGAGTAACTGAATTGGATTACATTGTGAAATGCCTGCAGTGATTGTTCCACTTGTCTACATCAGAGCTGGTAGGGCAGCTCTGGAAACATAAGTGGTCTTCCACTTCATAGATTGTCATGATTGCTTTGAATGTGCCTGACCATTCTGACCACCTGGTACCATTGAACTGCTGGAGCTTAACTCCCGATGGTATGGCAAAACTTGACTGAAATGCATTTGATATGCACATTGATATAGCTGGCTGTGAGAGGGGCAGATTGCCTGAGACTGTGTTTGTGGGAGTATTGGGTCAAGAGGACATATTGTGACTGTGCCGAGGAGCAGTCAGCATGAGTCCCTGCTAGCACACAGGTGTGGTAGAGTGCCGCCTCCTGTCTGTGGTACTGTATGGCCAGAACACTGATGTGTCCTGCCTCTGTGTGCGCTTCTATGTATGGTAGTTATAGTAAGGTTTTTATAGTAGTCCTAATACCGCTGAAGCACTACCTGCAGCTCCAGGGGAGTCATGTCAGAGATGAGCCAGCAGCCACTTCCCTAGAGGATGCAGATGTGAAATATCTGCTGCTCTAGTGGGTCTGCAGAGTCTCTGATTAATGCCTAGATGATTGGGTGCATGACTAAGTAGCTAGGGCATGGATATCCTGACTGTGGGGCATCGCACCCCAGAGGCTGCAATGGGTACTTATGCCAGTCAGACCCACATGCCTAGACTACTGTGTGTCTACTTTGTTTATGTAGTATGGTGCAGTTGTAACTATGCCCAAGCACTAGGGGTGTGACTAACCCCTGCCTTGTGATAGACCTAAAGCTGCTCCCACTGAAGGGCAGACAGCCAACCATTTGCCAGGCCTATAGCCAGTCTGAGCTTCCCCAGACCTGCCTAAGTGCATAAGGTGCTCTACACTAAGATACAGTACTGTGTAGTATAGCATGCAATGCTAGAGGGGGTTTAGTGCATGTCACCTACACCTAGGTCCATTATGCACCTCATGCAAGGTCCTTAAGACCCCAGCACAGACCTAGCCAGGTTGCTTACCCCCATGGGCTCAGTGGATCCTGCTAGTCAGAGTATATGGCAAACAAAGACATTTACTCACTGTTAGAAATGGTTGTGAGTGATAGAACTTTGTGTAGTGGTTGTAAGTTTAGAGCGCAGGGCCCATAACCTGATGAAGTGCAGCTGAAGAGGATTGTTCACACAGAGAAAGAACTCTGTAGGAGATGAGATGTCTTGCTCACTCCCAAGGGTGTATTTATAGTCCCTATGGTCTACATATGTCCATAAACCCTTAAGGGGTGAGTACAGGTGTCCACTATATCGCATAGTTACAATATTCTACATATGGATGAGTCTGATGAGTCTGCACATGCCCTGAGCCCTCAGAAGGGGTACACGTAAGCATAGAACCATACTAAAAGGTCCATATGTGACTGTAACTACATGATCATAAAGACAGTAGGTAGAGTGTCAATCTGAAACAGTTTGATCATACAATAATCGGGTCAGATAACAAAAAGAGAGTTCTTAGATTGGCCATAAGGGCATAATCACATTGTCCTAGGGTATTGTACATACATACATGTCCATGCAGTCCATGTGCTGACATGTGCTCACTAAGTCTATAATTGTCCTGGAGCATTAAGTGCCCCTTGTAATGTCTGGGCCAGTTCTACCAAACCCCTGAGCGTGAGACTGTCCAGTCCGGGCATAGCCACACAGACATTCCATCTCAACAGAACCATAGCATGCCCCCCTCACAGAAGGGACCCAACATGAAACCAAAGTGCTGCCCCCTCTATGAAGGAAAATTAAATTAGCTGAACCCTAGCTGCCTCAACCCAAATGGAGCGTGCAAAACCAGGCACTACTAGAGAACCCCTCAATGTAAGAATATAAAAAAAGAGAAAAGGAAGGTCCTGAAAGACAATCACTGATCATCACTCCTGCTCCAACACTATTACATCAGGAAACATGTTGGTACTTTCTTTATGTCTTAAAAAGACATAAAAGAGATATGAGACATAAAAGGACTAAAGACATCATGTACTATTTAGGCCCAGTTGGTTTACTTGAAATGTCATCTTTTACTTTTAAAGACATCAATAAGAACAGCATTCCTTTTTAAAGGACATATTGGCTTTGAAAAGATACACTTTCTCTTAAAAGATGGCATGACATAAAACTGACAGCCAAACTTACAAAAGACAATTTGACTTCTATGACAGATGTTTTGACTTATAAAAGACAATCTGACTTTCAAAAGTCAACTACATCAGATGGAGCACCTTTAGGTACATAGTGGTGGGGCATGGATGGCATACAAATATGATTTAACAGTTGACCTATCTAAGCAAGCTAGCTACATTCAGGAATATCATCATATAATGGGTCCAGCAGCTCATCCTTGCTACTGGCACCCAATCTGACCCCATTGCCTGTTGAGCTGGATCAGGGCTTGAGGTGGACTGGTATCAACCCGGTTGGCATCAGTGTGCCCAATTTGGGCTTGGGGCACATCACCACATGCCTGACTGATTTAGGCAATCAGCCTCAATCACCTGAATTAGCATGATTGGACTAAATAACAGTTACAACAATTTTATGATAGATTAATGATTAAGTACATCTAGCAGATGATAACACTCATTACTATGCTGGGCCTTATGCCCTCTACTATATGCTCCCTACCCTCTTTCTGTGGTATATAAGGATGCTCCTTTACAATAGATACACTTCAGATTGTTATCACACATCTGAATGCTAGTTATCTAGTGTTATCTTATCTCAGTTTTCACTACACTTCAACAGGTTATGGGCCCTAGGCCCCTGCCCTAATCCAAAGAAGAAGATCTAATCACACAAGCTCCCTTGATAACATCATGCAAATACTTAACTCCCTCTAAGGTGAGCCTCTGTCCCACTTGCATTCTGTAACCTCACTTCCACAGCCTGCTGGAGCCGTTGGATTGGTGTAGACTGGACCCCTTACCAGGGTTTCCCATGAGTGGTGCAAGGGAGCATGGTGACACTGAAGCACTCACAAGTTTTCCCTTAGCCTATGCGCAATTACACTTAATATAGCCTGGGGAAATGGATGTGTGCCCACTAGGCATGCACATGCAGATGAGCTGGATGCAGCCTTACTGCCATGATAGGAAACCAGGTGGGAGAGGCCCTAGGGACTATTTGCCCACTGAATGGTTGGCTGTCAACTCCCTTGTGGAGTGCAGTTCTTGGGTCTAGAACAAGGCCAGGGGTAGTCACTCCCTCGAGCACTTGGGCTTGTCACAACTGCAGTGCGCTAGCTAGTTTAGGAATAGTCCTCAGTATCATTTGCATGCATGGCCTGAGGGACTGGATCGATCAGATTCAGGGAGCACAGTTGATATGCCAGGGGTTCAGCTAGATCTTTGATCCTGGGTCTGACTGCTCCTCTTACCCAGATCTAGAAATCATTGCATAGATCTGAAGTGATCACACAGATAATACATGTCACCCTTACTGTCTTTCCCTCCTGCAGCTGCCATCAAGATCCTCAATGGCTCTAACTGGGCTGTTTGGTCATCATGCATGGTTGTGCTCCTCTGGATGAATGGACTCCGGAAGCACATCACTGACACAACCCCCCCTGCTGATGATACCATGTGGCCGGCAGCCAAAGAGATGCTCATAGGCATCCTGGAGATGTACACTCAAAAGGATGTCTGGACATCAGTTGTGGACAATACAATACTTGGATCTTGCAAGCAGAAATGGATGAACTAAAGCAAATCTATGGAGGTGTCAGATCTATGTCCACATTCAATACATGGGTGGCCCTTATGGGCACTGCACTGGATGAAGGTGCCCTGCTACTCCCTCAGCTGCAGAAACTTAATGATGCTTGAGTTACCCTCCAGAACAATAATATGCAGATAACTGATCTGCAATTCAGTTTCATCCTGATCAAGGTGTTACCCAATTTGTACTCAGCAGTTGCCTTGACTATCTTGGCAACTGGTGCTCCAACAGATCTTTCCCCACAGACAATCCAGGAACAGATTCTCAATGAGGAAGGTCATCAGTCCAGGCCCTCCATGTCCCTCAATAAAGTTGCTCCTATCAAAAATAAGAGCAATAAGCCCAGATACAAATGCTTTTACAGTCAGAAAGCTGGGCACAAGGCTAATGAATGCCAGAAAAAGAAAAAGGATGTGGAGGTGAAGGAGAAAGCTGAAAAAGCAGCGCAGGTGCAGACTACTAGTAAAGCAGTCAATGTGCACATAGTCCCAAGTACCACTACCATTACCAAAGTGTCAGATAAGGCTAGTGATAATGAAATATGGGTTTCCCTTTATGCAGTGGCATGATCCCAGTGGATGGTGGACTCTGAAGCCATGCATCACATCAGTCCCTATTGTCTGGACTTTGCATCTTGGACCCCAACTAAAGGCTCTGTCAGCCTTGGTGGTCATGCTATATTGAAGCAGATTGGCTCCAGATTGGTGGTTACTTACCCCACTGGAGGGGATCAAAGTATCCAGCTCACCCTGCAAGATGTCATGCATGTTCTGGATGCGGAATTGTGCTACTTCTCAGTGAGCATGGTCCTCCAGAAGGGTGGGAGAGTCCTCTTTGAGGGCACTGGTTTTGACATATTCATTGGTTTCATCCATGGGTGGAAAGTCATGCATGGTTACCTTGAGAACAATCTCTTTTAGTTTGATGTCTCTGAGCCTGCTGTGCATGTGCTTCTGGGTGTGTCCATACCTTTGGAGATCTGGCATCAGCATATGGGGCACATGTCCTACAATGCCCTAGTGCAGTATTGTCACCGCCAAGGGTTTGACAGCAACAATAGACACACTAAGTCGATGAGCTAGGACTCGAAGTGTCCTAGAAGACTTGTAGAGTGGAAGTCGACCTGTGAGTCGATGTCGATCCTCGGGTTACCGCTTGCTGAGCTCCGACTCAGTAGCCACCCGCAATGAAGTAGAACACTGCTAGTATTGAGACAAGAGACTCAACTTGCCTCTACCAGGCGTAATGAGTCCCCTATTTATAGTACATAGTACTTGAGGGCAGGCCTAGAGCCTGAAGGGGGCAGTGCTACCTATTTTAAAATCAAAACAATAACGACCAATGGCACAAGCCACTCAAGAAATCACAAGCTGATACATATGAAACAGGGCACGAACATGAAATGGGGCACGAACTCTATGCTTGGCCGGTTCCGCAACTTACAGGGGCGCGATGGTGTTGAACCATCACCCCAGGCCGGTTACAAGTATCATGATTCCGTAGAAGGAATATCTATAGATGCTTCAACTGATTGTGATTGATTGCCATGCTCTGGTTGTGAGCTAGGGAAGCAGTCTCAATTACCCTTTTTGGCTTCGGCCAAGCACTCAGACTGGAGACTACAGATCATTCACAGTGATCTTGCTGGGCTGATGCAGATAAGATCAATTCAGGGTGCACAGTACATTGCAACATTTATTGACAACTACTCCTGCTTTGGAGTAGTCTATTTTCTCAAATCCAAAGATCAGTGCACAGCAGCATTCAAGACTTTCTTGGCTTGGGCTGAGAATCAGACTTCTGGGCACCTGCTCATGCTGCACTCTGATTGTGGAGGAGAGTATCTCTCTCACACCCTGCAATCTATCTTGAAAGATAAGGGAATTGAACATAGATTAACAATGCCTGGATCCCCACAACAGAACAGTGTAGCTAAGCAATGGAATTGGACAATCTTAGATAAAGTGTGCTCTATGTTACACAGTGCTGGATTGTCTCTTGGCTTCTGGGAGCTCACAGTGGATGCTGCAGTGCACACATACAATCACACTCCCACACATGTTCTAGGTTGGCAGATGCTGCATGAGTTATGGAGCATTGGACATGTTCTGAATGTCTCCAACTTTCACATCTTTGGTTGTAAGGCATATGTACATGTGCCTGAGGACAAGCATCAGAAACTTGATCCTCAGTCAATCAAGATGACCCTTGTCAGGTATGAGCTGGGTTCAAAGGGTTACCAGCTATGGAATGCTAATACCCAGGCAATTGTCCTGTCCTGTGATGTGACATTTGACAAAAGCTCCTTCCCTGTGAAGGCAAGCAGCACACAGTCTGCTCTGCCATCGCAACCCTTGGTCCTTGAAAGACTGGTCACTATTCTTCACCTTGAGTGTGACCCAGGAGGTCCCAAACCTCCGCAGGAAAGTCTGGTGCCCCCATGCGCTATTCCCATGCCTCCATGCACACCCCCAGATCCCACCATTCCACCTATCAGAGAAAGTACTGTCTTCCATACTCCACCTTCTCATCCACCAGCATCCTCACCACCTGCCTGCCCTCATGCCACTTGTGTCTGGAGAGATCTGCCTGTGCAGCCATGTTCTTTGCTGCCTGGGCCCTCTTTTGGTCCCCCTACAGGACCTCCTCTGCCAGAGCTGTGTCACCTCTAGGAGAACCCACCTCAGAATCCCAGGTATTATGGGGAGGAAAATGCAGAGCATAATCCTGCAACTGGGTGATTAGGGCACTCAGCACTTCTGGCGGCTGCTGAATATCAAGATCCACTTATCTATTAGGAAGTGATGCGATTGGATTTAGCTGATGAATGGCAGCGCACTTGCTAATATGAAATGGACGCACTTGCCAAAAATGGAATGTGGACCCTTGTAGACTTACCTCTGGGCCATAAGGCTGTGAAGTCTAAATGGGTATTCAAGTGCAAAGCAGATGGACACTTTCGCACATGGTTGGTTGCAAAGGGGTTCACCCAAATACAGGGCATTGATTATGATGAAACTTTCTCCCAAGTTGCCAGATTTGAGTCCTTGTGACTACTCCTAGCATTAGCTGTGCTAGAGGATTGGGAGATCCACCAGATGGATGTCAAGTCAGTGTTCCTTAATAGCACACTGGATGAGGAGATCTTTATGGAGCAGCCTGAAGGTTTCATTGATCCTGACCATCCCACCAAAGTCTGCCTTCTAGTCAAGGTGATCTACAGACTTAAATAAGCCTCGCATGCATGGAACATTCAGTTTCATGGAGTTCTCATTGGGCTCAGCTTCATATGCATGCACTCTGATGTGGGTGTCTATGTCTATCTTTGATAAGACAGGGAGGGTCTAGTCATAATTATCCTCTATGTTGATGATATCATGTTACTGGGTGATAAGATCATGGAGATCCAGCAGATCAAATCCACACTCTTGGACTGGTACAAAATGACTGATCGGGGCAAGATCAACTCTTATCTCAGAGCCCAGATCAAGTGTGACAGATCAATCTAGCTGTTGGAGTTGGATCAGTCCTGATATATCTCAGAGATCATCAAGTGCTTTAGGATGGCTAATGCCAATCCCACATGCACTCCCCTTCCTGCAGGCACTGAAGTGCACCTAGTGCAATATGATGGACAAGCCACTGCCTTGGAGATCAAGTATTTCCAGCAGATCATTGGCAGCCTCCTCTATGTACAGATTGGCACATGCCCTGACATATCCTTTGCAGTCTCATGCCTTGCACAGTATGCTGCAAACCCCTCACCCCACCATCTATGCCTTGCCAAGTATGTGCTATCTTATCTTAAAGGCACTGAAGATCTTAGGCTGTGCTATGATGGATTGTGGGGAGATGGCCTACATGGTTACTCTGATTCCAGCCTTAGGGATCAGGCTGACAACTACCATTCCACATCTGGCTATGTCTACTTACTTGCTGATGGTGCTATCTCTTGGACATCGTGCAAGCAGAAGACTGTAGCACAGAGCACCACTCACACTGAGTACATAGTGCTTGCTGATGCAGCAAACCAAGCTGTGTGGTATTGAAGCATCCTTACAGAGTTAGGCTATGATATCACTGATCCAATCCCTCTACATGGTGATAACAAAGGCACTATTGATCTTGCACTTAACCCTGTCACTGGTAGATGCTCCAAACACATTGCCATCAAACATCACACTATCTGCAAGTACATTGAGAACAACACAATTGATCTTATCAGGACAGCCACACTTGATATGCTTGCTGATGGATTCACAAAGTGGCATGCATATGTGAAGCTCCGCAATTTCATTTCCAGACTAGGACTTCATTGATCTGGAGATGTCTTAATCACGGGGAGATGTTGAGCTGGATCAGGGCTTGAGGCAGACTGGTATCACTGGGTTAGCATCAGTGTGCCCAATTTGGGCTCAGGGTGCATCACCATGTGCCTTAGTGCTGCCATGGCTCAGCTCAGTTCAGCTCAGTTCAGCTCAGCAACAGCTCACCCAAATTAGGGTGAGCTGAACCACGCTGAGCTGCCTTGAGCCACTTGAACTGCAGTTCAGAGCCTCATTTGGTAGTTGCTCCTGTTTTAGGAAATTCTATCTATTTTAGGCAGCATCTGCGGTTTGAGAATGGCTCAAGCACTCAAAGAATGGCTCAAGCACTCAAAGAATGGCTTAGGCGCTTAAGATGTTGAGGCTTAACGACGGTGCACACATCGCTTGTCTCCAGCCTCAACAATTGTCAAGTCACACCCTCCCTCTGGTCCTTCTGTATGCCATCCAACCAAACAGTGTCAGCTCTCAGGCCTCAACCCTAGAGCTTCGAGTGTCAAGTCATACCCCTGGCCCCTTCCTTCCATATGCCATCCTGCAAAACAGCATCCATGGTGGTGTGCTCCAGCTCGGTCACTGTTCTCGTGGGGGCCAGTTGGCCCTGCACTTGGCTTCAACCATGTGCAGTTCCTGTGCCCCATGACCCTAGATCCTAAGGAAGTAAGTTGAAAATCAATCTACTTTGTACTAATCATCTTGCTCCTTCTCAGCTTTGCTTCCCTCATCTCTTGCCCTCCACCACCTCCACCACCACCACCACTGTGCAGGTACCGCAAGCATTTGAACAACAGCATGCTGATGGTTGCCTTAGTCCAAAACACAAGCACCTCCATGAGTGTGCATGTGTGCCCATCTATGCTAGCAGCTGTCACCAGTACTAGCACCAGCACTGCCCACACCTCCACTAGCACTGCCTGCATCTCCACCAGCACCAGCACCATGGCAGCAACCTGCTCACTCTCCCCACCCCCATGCCTGTGCTGCAGGCCCTCAAGCAAGGTGCACTGATGCACAGCTTGGCTCAAAACATGAGCATGTATGGAGGGTGCATGCGCCTGTGGAATCTAACTCGCTGCCACTGGCAGCAGCATCAGCATCAGCATCAGCACCAGCAACCAGCACTGCCACCCACACCTGCACCTCCATACATGTGCCACATGCCCTTGAGCATAAGCATGCACATCTAGGTCAGTCTATGTCAGAGCTTTATCAGAATATTTCAGTTGCCACATCATTTTTAGGCTGTATCTATGGTTGAGAATGGCTCAAGTGCTCAAATAATTACATGGCCCAGGCACTCAAGAAGGCCTTAAAGCTCAAGCATGGTACACATCATTTGTCTCCCCACTTGAGCTTCAATCTTGTTCCCTCTAGTCCTTTCCTTCCACACACTGACCCACCGAACACACTCTCAAGACCCAAGGTACTGGGCTGTATCTGGAGTGTATTGTGGTGCAGTTGGTTGACAGCCAGTTGGTCCTGCACTTGGCCTCAACTGTGTTTTGTGCTAATCATCTTCTCTGCTTGGTGCCCTGGGTCTTCCTGGCTGCTGTGTCTTGTGTTACTGGGCTTGCTTGTGATGTGCATTATGCACATCATCTCTGTCCATTGCACTGCACCTTGGTTTCAATCTAGTCAGCTCAATCTTGCATGTTGTGTACATTGTGGATGGCAGCTTGGTGTCATGCACACAACTTCGGTCTTGCCCTGCAGACCTCATGGATAATACCTCAGTTTTGTGCATGGCACCTCAGTCTTGTCAGCCCCATCCCATGTAGCTCTCAGCCTTGCACAGAACACCTCAGTCTTGTCCTATGGAGCTTGGGGGCAGTACCTTGGTCTCAGGTATGGCACCTCAGTCTTGTTGGCCCTATCCTAGGTAGCTCTTAGCCTTGCACAGAACACCTCGGCCTCACACAGAACACCTTAGCCTTGCACAGAACACCTCAGTCTCATGCACATCACTTTGGTCTTGCCCTGCAGACCCTGTGGGCAGTACCTCGGTCTTGTGCATGGCACCTTGGCCTCATCCTATATAGCTCTCAGCCTTGCACATGACACCTCAGTGACTCTGGTCTTGCCCTGTGGACCTCATAGATGGTATCTTGAGCTTGTGTGTGCCACCAGGACCAGCAACAGCAATAGCAACAGCACCACCACTGCTGCCACCACTGCTGCTGCCACCACTGCCATCACCACTGCTGCCATCACTGCTGCCACCACCAGGACCATGCCCAGCTGTAGCAGCAGCAGCAGCGCTATTGCTGCCACCACCAGCAGCAACAGCAACAGCAGCACTGTTGCTGCTGCTACCACCAGGACCAGCAGTACCAACACCAGCACTGCTGCCACTGCCCCACCAGGACCAGGACTGGTGCCACCATTGCTCCCCTCACTGCCACCAGGACCAGGACCTGTGCTGCTGCCACTCCCCTTGCTGCCACCAGGACTGCTGCTGCTGCCCCACCAGGACCAGGACTGGTGCCACCATTGCTCCCCTCACTGCCACCAGGACCAGGACCTATGCTGCTGCCACTCCCCTTGCTGCCACCAGGACTGCTGCTGCTGCCCCACCAGGACCAGGACTGATGCCACCATTGGTCCCCTCACTGCCACCAGGACCAGGACTGGTGCTGCCACCACTCCCCTTGCTGCCATTAGGACTAGCAACACCAACACCAGTGCTGCCACTGCTGCCCTACCAGGACCAGGACTGGTGCCACCACTGCTCCCCTCACTGCCACTAGGACCAGGACCAGCAGTAGCAGCAGCCTCCCTGCCCACAATGCCAAGACAACAGGAATGATATTTAGTATTTGTACATTAAATCTGCAAATCACGAAGGAATATGCGCATATCCTCAACTAACATTCCCACTTCTCTTTGCTCAAGTTCTTCAATCTCCACATCCTTGTCAAAGCCCTCTGTAAAGCTGAGTGATCTACCTTGTCTTGCTGCAAACGTGAGAAGTTGAAGAGCTTCCACAACTTGAGGACTGAGGGAGTTTCTTCTAGCAGTTATTGTCTCTTTGCTAGAAGAAAATACCCTTTCACATGGGACTGAGGAGGCTTGTATAGGAAGTATATCCATAGCAAGCTTGAATAGGGTTGGAAGTTGCTCCTGATTTTCCTGACGATTATCTGAGTGATGACCTTTTGAATCTAGAATGAAACTTACCTGCCAAAAAGCAATGCTATCTATATTCTCTCTAGTTGGAACAGCAAGATAACTGTCTACCTCAGCAGACAAATCCTGTGCCCCCAAATTAGCTTGCTGTGAATCACTAAGCCTAAGCATCTGAAGTGCTCTTTGCTCATTGTTGAGACTAGTCACTCCAGGCTGAGAAGAATGTCTTGAACCTGGTTCTTTATAGTAAGGATCAAGCTAAAAGGCATTATTATAGATAAATATTGCTTAGAAAAATAGTAAAACATACAGCATCAATTAAAGTTAACCTTATTAGATCTATGGACCTTGAGGTGTGGTCTCTGAACCACTGTAACTTTCTTTTGGGGTTTAACACTAGATTAAGCATTAGAAGAGCAACCATTCACTAGAACAAATCACTTACATATGAAATTGTATAAGCTGGAACACCTTCAGTTTCCTGCTGATACTCCTCTAGCTTGTCAATGCCTTCTTGAATTATTTCCTCAGCATCTAGGTGTGTACTTTGATATTTCTTAAGACTTGCAAGGAGTCCTTGAAATGCAGGAAGGGTGCCATAAAGTGTGGGGGTTGTTTCAGCAGATAGTAACTGCTGATAGGAATGAGGCAGCTAGATAAAATGTTAATTGGCTTCTAAACAAAAGTTTAAGATCAAAATATAAATACCTCAAGTATTTCCTTTATCATAGATAAGTTCTTCCAATCAGCTCTGTTAAGCTGATTATTTGAGTCATGCTCTCTTAAATAATGATCAAGAGCCTATAGTTTAACTTGATTGGTATATTTATGACAAAAAAAAAAAGCTAACACACCTCTTGTTGAGACGGAATGTCTGCGCAGCTATGCCCAGACCGGACAGTCTCACGCTCAGGGGTTTGGTAGAACTGGCCTGGACATTACAAGGGGCACTTAATGCTCCAGGACAATTACGGACTTAGTGAGCACATGTCGGCACATGGACTGCATGGACAACTACATACGTACGATACCCTAGAACAATGTGATTACGCCCTTATGGCCAATCTAAGAGCTCTCTTTTGTTATCTGACCTGATTATTGTATGATTGAACTGTTTCAGATTGACACTTTACCTACTGTCTTTACGATCAGTTAGTTACAATCACATATGGACCTTTTAGTACAGTTCTACGCTTACACGTACCCCTTCTGAGGGCTCAGGGTATGTGTGGACTCTTCGGACTTGTCCATATGTAGAATATTGTAATTATGCGATATAGTGGATGCCTGTACTCACCCCTTAAGGGCTTATGGACATATGTAGACCATAGGGACTATAAATACACCCTGGGGAGTGAGCAAGATGTCTCATCTCCTACAGAGTTCTTTCTCTGTGTGAACCACCCTCTTCAGCTGCACTTCATCAGGTTATGGGCCCTGCACTCTAAAACTTATAACCACTACACAAAGTTCTATCGCTCACAACTGTTTCTAACAGTGAGTAAACATCTTTGTTCGCAGTATACTCCAACTAGCAGGATCCGCTGAGCCCATGGGGGTAAGCAACCTGGCTAGGTCTGTGCTGGGGTCTTAAGGGCCTTGCATGAGGTGCATATGGACCTAGGCATAGGTGACATGCACTAAACCCCTCTAGCATTGCGCACTATACTACACATTACTACATTTTAGTGTAGAGTGCCTTATACGCTTAGGCAGGTCTGGGGAAGCCCAGACTGGCTATAGGCCTGGTGAATGGTTGGCTGTCTGCCCTTCAGTGGGAGCGGCTTTGGGTCTATCACAAGGCGGGGGTTAGTCACACCCCTAGTGCTTGGGCCTAGTTACAACTGTGCCACGCTACCTAAATAAAGTAGACACACAGTAGTCTAGGCATGCGGGTCTGACTGGCATAAGTACCTGTTGCAGCCTCTGGGGTGCGACGCCCCACAGTCAGGATATCCATGCCCTAGCTACTTAGTCATGCACCCAATCATCTAGGCGTTAATCAGAGACTCCACGGACCCACTAGAGCGGTAGACATTTCACGTCTACGTCCTCTAGGGAAGTGGCTGCTGGCTCATCTCTGACATGACTCCCCTGGAGCTGTGGGTAGCGCTTCAGCGGTACTAGAACTACTATAAAAACATCATACTGCCTACCATACATAGAAGCGCACGCAGAGGCAGGACACATTAGTGTTCTGGCCATACAGTACCACAGACAGGAGGCAGCACTCTACTGCACCTGTGTGCTAGTAGGGACTTGTGCTGACCGCTCCTCGGCACAGTCACAACATGTCCTCTCGACCCAATACTCCCACCAACACAGTCTCGGGCAATGCGCCCCTTTCCCAGCCAGCTATAACTATGCACATCTTGAATGCATTCCAGTCAAGCTTTGCCATACCATCAGGAGTAAAGTTCCCTCAGTTTGACAGTACTGGGTGGTCAGAATGGTCCAGCACCTTCAAGGCAATCTTAACAATCTATGAAGCGGAAGACCACTTGCATTTCCAGAGCTGTCCTACCGGCACCGATGTAGATGAGTGGAACAATACGCAACGCCGACTCAAGGCATACTTCCAACTGTACATGACCGTGGGAGTCTTCTCCCAGATTGCCGATGAAAACGCCTACCCGACCCTCAAAGACAGGTGGGATCAGCTTAAGAGGCTCTATGGTGGAGTCTCCGGTAGCACCACCATCTTCAACAACTGGATCGTGCTCACACAAGCTAGGCTGGACGAAAGTCAGCCAATGGGACCGCAGCTCACCAAGCTGAACAAGTCCCGCATCAACCTTGCCAACGCCAAGATGGGTGTCACTGACACCCAATATTGTTTCATCATACTTCGCGCTCTCCCCGACTCCTACGAGGTTCTTACCTCCACCATCCTTGCCACCGGCGACCCCACACTGCTTCAACTGGGCGAAATCATAGCCCGCATTCAGAATGAAGAAGGTTGCAGGTCTAGCAGCTCCGCCTCCCTCAATGCAATTGCCCCAATCAAGGGGAAAGGCAAAGGCAAAAGCGGCTCCAATAAAAAGGAGAAGCATGCCGATCTTGTTTGCCACTACTGCAACAAGAAAGGGCACATCAAGCCTGATTGCCGAAAGAAGAAAAAGGATGAGGCAGATGCTAAAAAGAAGCAGGAGAGCAGCAGCAGCAACAAGGCCATAAATAGTCATGTCGTAGACACAAACGCCTCCATTGAGGAGGTCAATGACATCGGTGTTTCCTTGTGTGCTGCGAGTAAATCGCATTGGTTAATGGACAGCGGGGCAACCCATCACATTACACCCCACCGCTCTGACTTTGTCACTTACACACCAGTCAAAGGGACCATACGTCTCAGTGACAAGCAGGGTACTGTAATTTTGCAGTTAGGTGTGGGAACCGCTGTGTTCACAAGCCCGCAGAGAGTGTGGATCACCCTTAAAGACGCTATCTATGCACCCAGCATAGGAAATCGCATTCTATCGCTTGGATCCATTTTGGATAAAGGGGCTGCCATACCTTTCCACTTGCGTGGCTTCGACATTATTGTCGCAAACAAAGTTGTGGCCTCAGGATACCATGAAGGTTGACTCTTTTGGGTTGACTCTGACACCGGGGCACTGAACACGCACCGAAAGGAGTCCACCACACTCCACACCTGGCATCAGCGCATGGGACACATGTCCCATTGCGCACTAAAAGAACATGGTCCCTCTGCCTTGCAAGGCATGGACTTCTCTGGTGTCGACATGGCAATACCTACACTGTGCCATGGCTGCGAGACAGGCAAATCCACTCACAAACCCTTCCCATCCTCTTCTAAGAGGACAACCCAAATATTAGAAATCGTTCACTTGGACTTAGCAGGTCCTATGCAGACCAAGTCTTTGCACGGCTCCCTCTATATGGCCACCTTTATCAACGACTACACTAGCCTCGCAGTTGTCTACTTCTTAAAAACAAAAGACCAGTTTCTGGATGCATTCAAAAAATATATTAATTGGGGTACCACCCAAACCTCCAAAAAACTACACGTCCTACAGTCTGATAGAGGTGGCGAGTACACAGGGGCTATAGTCCGAGCCTATTTGAACAGAAGGGTATTGAACACCAGTTAACGATGCCGGTACACCCCAGCAAAACGGAAAAGCTGAGCGGTTTAACCGCACCATTATGGATAAGGCAATGTCCATGCTTCACCAAGCTGGCTTGTCAAATGGCTTCTGGGAGCACACTGTGAGCACTGCGGTTCATGTCTACAACCGCACTCCCATCCACTCGCTGGAGTGG
>WTXH01000099.1:0-128574 GCA_022376555.1 Russula compacta
CCTCAGAACCGGGCACACTGCTGTTCCAAACCATATCCATGGACCTAATTACCGGACTACCATCAAAACGAGGATTGGATGCAATCCTCACCATGGTTGATCATGGATGCTCCTGGGCTGCCCTATTCCTCCCCTGCTCCACCAACATTACAGGGCCAGGAATTGCTCAGCTCTACTTAGAGCACCTTTACCCATGGTACAGGCTACCAAGGAAAATCATCAGCGACAGAGATCCATGGTTCACATCAAGCTTCGGAAGGGCACTCACCAAAAGACTAGGGATCCAACAAAACCTGTCTACAGCAGCCCATCCCCAAACTGATGGACTGTCTGAGCGAAAGAACCAATGGGTGGAACAATACTTGCAGCTGGTGACAAGTGGACAGCCGGATGACTGGACAGAATGGATAGCGGTCGCTACTGCTGTACACAACAATTGGAGGAATAGCACCACTGGGTTATCACCCAATCAAATTCTAATCGGCTACGAACCAACATTGGGGCCCAGAGATTTGGGGGTCCAGACCAACAATGAAGTGGCAGAACAAAGAACATGAAGAATGGAGGAAGCGTGGGATCAAGCCATCGAGGCCATCAATAGAAAAGCAACCAAGTTAAACCTGAAACGATACAGCCCTTTCAAAATCCTCAAAGAGGTATTGTCACCAGCGAAAGCAGTGACACTTAGACGTCATCAGTATCCCCTTGTTTCGGATGAAACTTTGGATAACTCAGTGGATGCCCCACTACTGCTGGTGGGAAATAACTACCGTTGCTGCCCAGCGACTCGTTGATAGTACTAGAACTAGAGTTGACATTTGGTGCACTCGCGACTCGCGGGATGCAGAGAAGGAAGCACAAGAATCCCAGGAAAGCTAAACAAGCCACGGCTTTCCTAGAGACAATAGCAGAACAGTCACTACTCTTTGTTGGACAAGGAGACTCGACTTAGAGTCTCGTCTCTGCACGCGCGTGCGTACAAGTACTACTGGTACATGCTGACTACTACTGCTTACTTGACCGTTTCCCAGTCATATGGCTAACTAAGATGCTGACTGAGGGGTGACAAAGCCCACTGACATACGCTGACTACAAGTCCGACCTGTATTACCAACCCCAGGCCTAGACAGGCCTACCACACCTGGGGGTCAGACGCGATCTTCACATGCCATCAGCGGTTCTCTTGCCCCCGTGCAAGCCGCTCTGTGACATTACCCTTGGTTTAGAAGCGAGCCACACCGCGGCGAGAGCTGTGTGGGATGGAGGAGAACTTATGATTCTTGTCTCCTCTGAGTAGGGTTCGTCGCACAGCTTGCAGAAGAGAGCATAGCTCTCGTATTTGTGGGAGGCGAGAAGGCGGCGACGGCATTGCTCCTCCTGGTAGTGAAGGGAGTCGATGTGGGCCTGGAGTTCTCGGGCTTCGATGTGAAGCCCGTTGAGGTCAGTAACGGTCTCGTGGTAGCGTTGGAACTCAGCTGCGGTCCCCCAGTCCCCTCCTGGTTCGACGGCTTGATGCAGCATGGCGTCGTAGGTGCTGGGATCGGTGAGGGCGTCAAAGAACCACTGGGGATACTCCCCTTCTTCGACGATGGTGGCACGGTTGGGAGCGAAGAGCTCTTGCCGATAGACGGCCTCCCCCTTTCCAGAGGTGCCGAGACAGTACTGCCCCTCGTGTTTGACGTATGCCGCGAGGGTGTGCATGGTGTAAGCTCCGTCAGTGATTGGAATGAAGAAATCGGGCACTTGCCCTTCGTTCTCCTCATACCCTTCGGGTACCCCCAAATCCTCTTCGTCGGCTGCAAGCTGGTCGTCTCTCCAGTGTTTGTACGTGGCTTCCAGACGAGCCGCGTTCGCTTCACGCTCTGCCAGAGCGTCGGATCGTCCTTTGAGTACCATGAGCTGGTCTTTGTTGTGCCTCGATACTTCCTTGTTCTTTCGCACAACGCTTGCCAGTCCTTGGGCGATGAGGGCGAGCTGCTCCTTGGTGGGACTGTTCCCTTCAAGAGCAGCGTGGACGGTTCGTGGAGAGAGCTGGAACTCACTGAATTTGGCCAATGAGGCCACCACTTCCATCAGGATGACAAGGGACTCTGGCTGCTTGCCAGCGGCGGATTGGGTACGTGGCAGGATCGGTAGGGGTTCTTCGCATCCGCTGGGGCTGGCCGTGATGTAGGATGGGACGGAGAGGGGGGAAGACATGCTGTTCTTAGTCACAAATGGGCGGAAAAGTGAGAGGCGGTTGATTTGACCCATGTTACACGCTTGGGTCCTTTGTACTCAGTCCTTTCATCCGTTGGGTGTCGTCGGTGGTACTGCCTTACCAATGCAGGGGCATGCACTTGGTCAGCAGGTTCCCAGGTATCGTCAGAAGCTGAGTAACCCTTCCACCGGATGAGATATTGAAGCTGACGTTGCCTCCCATGGTGCCTGTGATTGATAATTTGATCCACTTCGTATTCCTCAGCATTATCAATCATTTCTGGTGGTGGTCGTTGGTAATTGACCCCGTGCTCTTCGGTTTCTTTGTAATGGGTGAGTAATGAGCTGTAGAACACATCATGAATGGTCCAGGCTGCCAGCAATTGCAGTTTGTAAGCCACTGGTGAAACTTCCTTCAGTACTTTGAAGGGTCCGTGGCATTTGGGTGCAAGTTTGACAGATGCATAGGGGAGTGACAGGTGTTTCGCTTCGAGCCAAACTTGATCCCCTTCTTGATATTGCGCTGGGGGTTTTGCTTTGGCGACTTCATTGAGGGCTTGAACCACTGCTTCTCGATGTGCTTTTGCACATTCATGTCTGTTCTCCATCGCTTCATTACTCGTGATAGGTATAGGTTCTTCAGCAGCACTGGGACGATATCCGAGGATGACTTCATGAGGACTTAGCTTGGTCGTAGCATTGGGCCATCGATTGTGCACAAATGTTGCGATTGGCAGGAGTTCTTCCCAGTCGTCTTGCCTGGCCAATGTATAGGGTCGAAGGTATTGTTCCACCCACTGGTTCTTCCGTTCGGTGAGTCCATCGGTTTGTGGGTGGAAGGCTGTACTGATGTTTCAGTCTATTTTCAGCTTAGTGGTGAGAGCTTTGGAGAAATTAGAAGTAAAGCAGGGGTCGCGGTCTGAGATCACTTTTGATGGCACTCCAAACCATGGAAATATGTGCTGGAGATACAGTTGGGCTACTCCTTCGCCGGTGATAGTCGTCTTGCACGGGACAAACAGGGCAGCTCTCGAACAGCCTTGGTCGACGATGGTGAGGATGGTGTCCATCCTGTTGGCTTTTGGCAGTTGAGTGATGAGGTCTAGGGCGATGATGTTAAAGGGACGCATCTGTGGGTCTCCTGGTATGTGATACAGTGGTACGTTTTTCTTTGTGTCCGAATCTTGTGTTGCTGGCATTGTGCACATCCTGCGACATATCTTTCCACCCATGTGTTTAATCCTGGCCACCAGTAACTCTGATTGACGAGAGCGATGGTGTTGTCTCAGCCTGGGTGTCCTGCTGTGGGTGAGTTGTGGAAGTGGGATAATATGTCGCGTCTTAGCTGTAATCCTGTTGGTACTGCCAGGCTCCACCCTCATACATAGCCTTCAGGGATTTTCCGTACATCTTGTGAGTCGCACCATAGTTCCATTTCTGCTCGTTGCTTTCGTTGAGCTTCTTTTACTCGTTGCTCAAGAGGGTCCATTCATGTCGACGTGGCGGTAATGAACATGGGCGGAGGAAGAAGGGTTAAGTTCGTATTGTCTTCGGTGCCATGATCAGCCCCTGGTGGTCTAGACAGCATGTCGGGAGCGGTATGGATTTTTCCTGGCATGTGCTTGATGATTAGGTTGTAGTCTTGAAGCTCTGCAAACCATCTGGCCACACGTCGATTGACCTTTCAAGGGGCTTTCCAATATGTCAGGTTAGCATGGTCGGTGAGGATGGTGACTGGTATTTCTGTGGCTGCTACATGAGGGCGGAAGCGTTTGAGGGCTTTCAAGACCCCCAAGAATTCTCTTTCATAGATGTCGTAGTTGCGTTCTGTTGGGGTGAAGGTGTTAGAGTAGTATGCAATCGGACATAGCATGGGTTTTTGTGTGCGTGGGTTAATTTCTCCCTCCTGTGAGAGTACGGCACCCACGCCGTATGCTGAGGCGTCTGTGGTGAAAAAGAATGCTTTGGAGTAGTCAGGTTGACAGAGGATGGGTTTACTACACATCAGTGTTTTCAGGTGTTCAAGGGCTTCCTTGCAGTCATGATTCCATTTGAACGGGGTATCTTTTCGTGTCAGTTGGATCAGAGGGCGTGCTATAAGGGAGTAATTGGGTATGAAATATCGGTAAAACCCCGTGAAGCCTAGGAACGCGCGGACATCCTTGACTGTTTGTGGTTGAGGCCAATCTGCAACCCCTCGTATTTTTGCGGGGTCCATCTGGACCATACCGTCTTCTAGGATGACTCCTAAGAACTCTACCTTTCGTTGTTTGAAGATGCACTTCTCTGGTTTGAGGTATAGGTGTCATGGTGGACTATTGGGACGCTTACGCTTACTAATCTTCTTACCTTATATGTACATATTTCCCACAGTCCGGCCAGAGTCGTCACCACTTCCCCCCCCTTACCTTACCATATCGCTATTACACTCCTGCCGATCCCTTCTGCTGTTGTGTTGCCTCGGCTTGTTACTAACTTACTTACACTAATCTGCCGACGGTTTTCGTGGCCTTACTGCTGCTGAAACACATCAGACGCTGCCGAAGACTCCGCTTAAATAGTCATGTATAAATACGCTCATAGAAGGGGACCAAAAGCCTTAAGCTTGGTCTCTTGTGAATCTTAGACATTCTCAGAGCAATCCTCTGAGTGATCCGAAGCTTCCCAGCCCCTTTCCCCTCCCACTTGCACCCTAGAACGTACCCTAGGGTCTGCTAAGCGACTTAGTGACGCGTTTCACTTAATCTACCATATATAGTAAACCGAGTCCCGATTGGGAACTCTTCGAACCCCAACACATACGTTAAGCGCTCAGAAAGGCATTGCCTTTCTTCGCTCCAGACAAATGAAGGTCACTGAGTAACGGACTTCTCAGTGCTCTATAGAATCGCCCTATCTGCACCAGAACCCCCAGCAGGAAGGAGCAGCTCCTTCCATTCATGACCTTAGTGGCATACCAACGAACTAAATGCAATACAAGGCATATCAGCACTCCAGACATCCCTTCCTTTGGACACTCGTCTTGAGTATCCAAATCGACTCCTTCACATCTAGATCCCCTTCCTCCTTCAGGAGATAGGGAACGACAGCAGCCAGCACCGCCACTACCCACAGCTGTTCTAACAAGGCGTTAGAACTCCACAGAAGACGACCAAGACGACGGTCACCAACGCAGATATCATCCTACACTTACAACAGAAAGACAGAGACAGGCCAGATGCCCTACCCCTCATAGCAATAGAACAAACAGCCAAGGAGGCTGCCAGACAGAAACATCGACAGAACCGCCACGCTCCATCCAGTGTGACAATAGGTCATGTTGTCTTAATTTGTCCAAGACTTTGTGGGTGCATTCTTCGTGGAACTTAGGGTCGTCTTTCATGGCAATGAGGAGATCGTCCATGTATATGATGAGCCACCCTTGTGCCATTTCTTCAGCGAAGATCATGTTCATCATGGTTTGGAAGGTCACTGGTGAATTCGTCAGCCCAAAGAACATCACAGTGGGTTCAAATAATCCCTGATTGGTGATGAACACGGCTTTCCACTCGTCTCCCTTTTTGATGCGGACATTGTTGTATCCCCATCGGATGTCAAACTTCATGAAGAGTTTTGCCCCCTGGACTTTTGCTATCAACTCTGGAATTAGTGGGAGGGGGTAACAGTTGCGAATAGTCCACTCATTTAGGCGACGGTAGTCTTGTACCAGGCATAGTTTCCTGTCCTTTTTTTTGATAAAGAAGAAGGGTGCTGCGTATAGACTCTTTGAGGGGCGTATGTAGCCTTTCTTTTGTTGCTCTTTGACGAATTCTAATAGCGCCTTCTGTTCCTCTTGTGTAAGTTGATACACTTTGCCTGGTATTGAGGATGGTGCTTCTGGCTTTAATTCGATCGCGTGATCCCAGATACGCGGTTCAGGGAATCGTTGGGCAGCTTCTTCACTGAAAACATGAGCATGTTTCTGATACTTGGTTGGGATCTCGCCGCTTCCTTTGTGTGACCCTGCTTCCTCGGCTAGCTTCGACGCCAATGTCTGTCCTTTCCCTTTTGCTGCAGGGATGACGAGTTTGGCCATGTGAATGGATCATTGTACGATTTTGGCTTGTCTCAAGGGTGCCTTGCAACCTTGCGGGGTGGTTCTGCATTTTCCTATTTGCACCTGGGTTGCCAACTTGGTTCGAAGGATGAGGGGTAGTTGATCGCTTTCGAGCCAACCTTGTGCCCAGTCAATTTTTGGCTGTGTGGCTGCAAACCACGGGTATCCTAGGATGACCTTTTGTTCTCCCAGATCAGTAAGGAAGAATCACAACCAGGTCCGCTGACTCCCCATTTGCATCTCTAGGTCCATGTAATTTTCTATATCTCCGTTCCTATTTCTCGTCCCATCTACGTTGTAGACTGGTCTGGGTCTTTCCAGTCGTTTAATGGGGAATCGCATTTCTCTCACGTACTGCATACTGATGAAGTTTTCGGTCGCTCCTGAATCTAGGAGCGCTATTGTTTCGGCCCTCTTCTTGGATAGATGGATGAATAAACGTAGCTGCATAGATTTTCGTACAGAGAGATACATCCTATCTGATCCAGTCCTCCTAATCCAGGCCATACGGATTAGGCCTCCGAAAAATTTTCTTCCTTTGCTCCGAGACGATTCATCAGTTCTTCTTGGTCTTCGGACGAGAGTGTTTTGAGTTGTTGGTGGAGGTGATCCACCTTCGAGACGTTGGATTCGGTTTCGTTGTCTTTGGGCATCCAGTCAATGAGCTGGGCGGTGCATGTATTTGCATGGTGCTGTTTAGTGGGGCAGGTGCGAGCGAAGTGTCCTTGTTGTCCACAGGTGAAACACGCACCCTGCGCCCCTCTTTGGACTCTGTGATCGTCCGTTCTCACGACATTTCCTCTAGGTGGTCCTCCACCTCGTCCTCGCCAGTTTCCTCGAGGCGCTCTGGTTCGGTCTACGTCCATGGGCACTGGTTGGTTGTTCCATGCCCTAGGCGCTGTGGTAGAGTTATAGGGGGTTTGTCCAAATCCCTGTCACGGTGGTCGAGGGTTCTGCGGTTGCTAAGCGTGATACTGCCAGTTACTCTGGAATGGGGTGCGTCTGGCGTTGTTGTTGTTGTTGGGGCGTGTGTACAGGGCATCGATGATCTGTTGCGATGTGGTCATGTTAATAGCTTTGGCCTTCATTTGGTCGTAGGTATTAACAGTTGTGTCTTCCAACACTTTCTGTCCAACGCTACGCGGTAATCCTTGCAGAAACAGCTGCATGGTATTCTGATCCATCGGGTTGTAACCAGCTTCATGCGCTATACTTTCGAATGTGGAGATGTACTCATCTATTTCTGGCCATCTCATTTTTAACTCTTGTAGTCTGATGTGTGCTTTCTGCGCCTTTTGCGAATCGAGAAAGTGATTCTCGAAATTTTGCACGAACATTGTCCATACTGCGTGTGCGTCGTCTGCTGGTTGAAGCGTCCCCAGCCAATCTAGTTGTTGCTCCGTCCATTGATTGACTTCCGTTCCCTTGATGCAAGTGAGGGCTATGGCCACTCATTTGATAAAGGAGGCTAATGACGGGACGTTGTGGTTAACAAGGAAATATGCTCGGAGTTCCGTAAGAAACTCTCAGCTTTGGCTCGATCTCCTTCGAAGATCGTTGGTAGTGCTCCCATTGGTTTGTCGTCTGCTTGGATTGGTTGTTGCGGTTGTCCGCATCCTCCTCCTGGTGGACTGCCTCCTCCTCCTGGTGGGCCGCCTCCTGGAGGACCTCCGCCTCCGCTTGGTCCTCCACTTCCTCCTCCAGTTGGTGGTCCTGTTCTTCCTCCTGCTTGGGTCGTGGTTACTGCTTGTGGCCATTGACATGGTGGCTATGATGGTTGGTTCAGTTGTTAGTGATAGGTCCGTGAGAGCGGTAATGGCTGCTGATAAGTCAACAGGTGAATTTCGAATTTGTTGGTCAAGGAGGTCTTCTTCCTCTTCGCTGTCAGATCCTTCGGCCCAATTGCTGATGGTGGGTGCTTCTTTGTACGTGTTGCTGCTGCTCCTTCATATCATCCATTGTATTGATCAACACGTCGTGCTCTTTGGTCAAGAAACGGAGACTCTCCTTCTTTCCCCAGTTGAGAGTGTACCAATGTCTGTTATGCAGATGAACTGCTCTGATCTGCATTCCCCCTACTGGATCACGTATGCGTGAAAAGGGAAGGTTTGGTCTTCCCAGTAGACTGCAGTGTTTTGCAATGCTCGTTCCCTGTCAATGGGAAGTTGTACGTATTGTCTCTCTTCAGGGGCTGTGGTGGTGAAGAAGTCGAGTCTAATGTCACCGGCGAAAGCAGTGACACTTAGATGTTGTCAGTATCCCTTGTTTCGGACAAAACTTCGGATAACTCAGCGGATGCCCCCACTACTGCTGGTGGGAAATAACTACTGTCACTGCCCAGCAACTCATTGATAGTACTAGAACTAGAGTTGACGTTTGGTGCACTCGCGACTCGCGGGATGCAGAGAAGGAAGCACAAGAATCCCAGGAAAGCTAAACAAGCCACGGCTTTCCTAGAGACAATAGCAGAACAGTCACTACTCTTTGTTGGACAAGGAGACTCGACTTAGAGTCTCGTCTCTGCACGCGCGTGCATACAAGTACTACTGGTACATGCTGACTACTACTGCTTACTCGACTGTTTCCCAGTCATACGGCTAACTAAGATGCTGACTGAGGGGTGACAAAGCCCACTGACATACGCTGACTACAAGTCCGACCTGTATTACCAACCCCAGGCCTAGACAGGCCTACCACACCTGGGGGTCAGACACGATCTTCACATGCCATCAGTGGTTCTCTTGCCCCTGTGCAAGCCGCTCTGTGACAGGTATCCCTGGTCGCCTTCCTGCTGCAGCTCCCCGCGTCATGGTTGATCCACCCAGTATTCCATGTGTCTCTCCTTACCCCATATAGAGAAATGGACACCCACGGGCCCAATTACGCCCGACCTCCTCCCTAGCTAGTAGATAACGAAGAACAATACGAAGTGGAGCAGATCAGAAACCATCGCCATCAAGGGCGATCAAGGAAGCTCTAATATCTCATAAAGTGGTGGGGCTATCCCGAAAGCAAAAACACCTGGGAACCAGCTGACCAGGTGCATGCCCCAGATCTCCTTCGGGAGTATCACAAATGCCGGCCCTTGAACAACATAAAAGGGAAGCAGAAACCCCCGGCGACAACATCAGCTCGATCTTCCTCTACCCACTACAACAACATCACTTCCTCATGTCTTCACCAGTCCCAGTCCCCGTTCCGGCCCCGGCCACACATATCACGACCAAGGAGGCTGTCCAGCCTCCCTCCACAGCAACCAGCCCCAGTCGCACCACTACCACGCCCGCCTCAAACACCATTCAACTCCCTGGGGCATTCCCTGATCTCGAAACCAATGCCTTCTGGGAAGGCCCCCTCTCCCCTGGCACCATCCGATCAGTCCTGGACGGGTATGAAAACCTCGGAGCACCCCAACTCTGTCAACTGGCTGCAGGTCTGGCCTCCACCCTCCAACAGCGAGAGGCCCTCTTCCAGGATGAGGTGCGATGCCTCAAACGCCAGTTTGAGGATGTTAACCGGGACAATCACGAGCTTAAGGCGTGCATCCAGCAGATCGACGGGGAGCCCCTCCTGTGCCCTGACGGGTATGTCGAGAACGAGGGGAGACTCCCCGAATTTACCATTACCACCCCCGATGGCAAGAAACCTGCCATTTTCATCAAACAATTGGACGACGGACGAGTGGCCGGGCTGGTGGCCAATGCGACGGGCAACCATGACGCCCAAATCATCGACCTCTATGCGTGCCCCAAATTTGATGACTTTCCCCTCTCCCCACTCCTGTCTTGGTTCCGCACCCACCTATGGGGGACTGAGATCGACTACCATCCACTCCGGGAAGCCGTCATCGACTTGGATGACTGGCCCCTCCTTGCCGAAGTCACGAGGTACCGGGTCCTGGACCGCGAGTGCGACACGCTACGCGCTGAGCTACGCTTGGCTCAGGCGAATCTGGCAGCATCTGAAGCCACGAAGCAAGCTTGTGAGGACCGGCTTGTCGCAGCAAGGGCCGCCAAGAAGATCCCACAGGTGGGAGTCGAGCAATACCGGCCCCAATTGGGGAGATGATCCGGATGGAGGAAAACAGGATGAGGGCATCCTGTCTAGCGAGGGAGTGGTGTAACCGGCCTGGGGTGATGGTTCAACACCATCGCGCCCCTGTAAGTTGCAGAACCGGCCAATAGAGGACTCTGACCCTGTTTCATGTTCGCGCCCCATTTCATGTGTATCAGCTTGTGATTTCTTGAGCTCCCTTTGCTACTGGTTGTTATTGTTCTGTTCGTGTTTCAGATATAAATAGGTAGCCGCACTGCCCCTCAGGCCTTAGGCCTGCCCTCAAGTACTATGTACTATATCTAGGAGACTCATTGTGTCACAGGGCGGCTTGCACGGGGGCAAGAGAACTGCTGATGGCATGTAAGGATCGCATTTGACCCCCAGGTGTGGTAGGCCTGTCTGGGCCTGGGGTTGGTAATACAGGTCGGACTTGTAGTCAGCGTATGTCAGGGCTTTGTCACCCCCTCAGTCAGCCATCTAAAGTAGCCATATGACCGGAAAACGGTCAAGTAGCAGTAGTAGTCACGTGTACCAGTAGTACATATGTGCACGTGTGCATCGAGACAAGACTCTAAGTTGAGTCTCCTTGTCCAACAAAGAGTAGTGACCATTCCGCTATTGTCTCGGGGAAAGCTGTGGCTTGTTTCACTTTCCTGAGTCTCTTGTGCTTCTTACTCTGTGTCCCACAAATTGCTGGCATGCCAAACATCAATTCTAGTTCTAGTACTATCAATGAGTCACTGGGTAGCGATGGCAGTTATTTCCCACCAACAGTAGTGGGGGCATCCGCTGAGTCATCCGAGGTTTCGTCTGAAACAAGGGATACTGACGACGTCTAAGTGTCACTGCTTTCACCGGTGACATTAGACTCGACTTCTTCACCACCATGGCCCCTGAAGAGAGACAATATGTACAACTTCCCATTGACAGGGAACAAGCACTGCAAAACACCGCAGTCTACTGGGAAGACCAAACCTTCCCTTTCCACGCATATGCGATCCGAGTAGGAGGAATGCAGATCAGAGCAGTTCATCTGCATAACAGACATTGGTACACCCTCAACTGGGGGAACGAAGGAGAGTCTCCATTTCTTGACCAGAGAGCACGACGTGTTGATCAATATAACGGATGACACAAAGGAGCAGCAGCAAACATGTACGAAGAAGTGCCCACTATCATCAATTGGGCCGAAGGCTCTGATAGCGAAGAAGAAGAGAACCTTCTTGACCAACAAATTCGACATTCACCCGTCGACTTATCGGCAGCCATTACTGCTCTCGCAGACCTATCGCTAACAGCTGAACCAACCATTGCAGCCACCATGTCAACCGCAGCAACAGCGGTAACCACGACCCAAGCAGGAGGAAGAACCGGACCACCAAGTGGAGGTGGAGGTGGAGGACCAAGCGGAGGTGGAGGTCCGCCAGGAGGCAGTCCACCAGGAGGAGGTGGAGGCGCACCAGGAGGCGGACAACCGCAACAACCAATCCAAGCAGATGACAAACCAATGGGAGCCCTACCAACGATCTTCAAAGGAGATCGAGCTAAAGCTGAGAGCTTCCTGCGAGAACTCCGAGCATATTTTCTCGTTAACCACAACATCCCATCACTAGCCTCTTTCATCAAACGAGTGGCCATAGCCCTCACTTGCATCAAAGGAACAGAAGTCAATCGATGGACGGAGCAGCAACTAGACTGGCTAGGGACGCTCCAACCAGCAGACGACACATGCACGGTATGGACAACCTTCGTGCAGAACTTTGAGAACCACTTTCTCGATTCGCAGAAGGCACAGAAAGCACGCATCAGGCTGCAAGAGTTAAAAATGAGATGGCCAGAAATAGATGAGTACATCTCCATGTTCGAAAGCATAGTGCATGAAGCTGGTTACAACCCAATGGATCAGAATACCATGCAACTATTCCTACAAGGGTTGCCGCATAGTGTTGGACAGAAAGTGCTAGAAGACACAACCGTCAACACCTATGATCAGATGAAAGCCAAAGCTATTAACGTAACCGCATCGCAGCGAATCATCGACGCCCTGTACACGCGCCCCAACAACAACAGCAACGCCTGACGTACCCCATTCCAAAACAACTGGCAATATCACACTCAGCGACCACAGAATCCTCAGCCACCGCGACAAGGGTTTGGACAAACCCCTTATAATTCGACCACAGCGCCCAGAGCATGGAATAACCAGCCAGTGCCTATGGACGGAGACAGAGCCAGAGCACCTCGAGGAAACTGGCGAGGACAAGGCAGAGGACAATCCAGGGGAAACGTTGTAAGGACGGACGATCACAGGACGCAAAGAGGGGCGCAGGGTGCGTGTTTCACGTGTGGACAGCAGGGACACTTCGCTCGCGCCTGCCCCACTAAACAGCACCGTGCAAACACACACACCGCTCAACTCATCGACTGGACTCCTGAAGACAACGAAACCAAATCCAATGTTTCAAAAGTGGATCACCTCCACCAACAACTTGAAACGCTCTCGGCGGAAGATCAGGAAGAACTGATGAATCGCCTTGGAGCGAAGGAAGGAAATTTTTCGGAGGCCTAATCCGTGCGGCCTGGATTAGGAGGACTGGATCAGATAGGATGTATCTCTCTATACGAAAATCTATGCAGCTACATTTATTCATCCATCTATCCAAGAAGAGGGCCAAAACCATAGCACCCCTAGACTCAGGAGCGACCGAAAACTTCATTAGTTTACAGTACGCAAAAGAAATGTGATTCCCCATCAAATGACTGGAAAGACCCCGACCAGTCTATAATGTGGATGGAATGAGAAACAAGAACTGAGATATAGAAACTTATACGGATCTAGAGATGCAGACGGGGAGTCAACGGACCTGGCTACAATTCTTCCTTACTGATCTAGGGGAACAAAAGGTCATTCTAGGATACCCATGGTTCGCAGCCATGCAGCCAAAAATTGATTGGGCAAGAGGATGGCTCGAAAGCGATCAATTACCCCTCATTCTCCAGACCAAGTTGGCAACCCAAGTACGTATAGGAAAGTGCAGAACCACCCCGCAAGGTCATGAGGCACCTTTAAGACGAGCCAAGATCATACAAGGGTCCATTCACATGGCCAAACTCGTCATCCCTGCAGCAAAGGGAAAAGGACAAATGCTGGCATCAAAGCTAGCCGAGGAAGCAGGATCGCACAAAGGGAGTGGCAAGATCCCAACCAAGTATCAGAGACACGCTCACGTTTTTAGTGAGGAAGCCACCCAACGATTCCCCGAACCACGCATCTGGGATCACACAATCAAATTAAAGCCAGAAGCGCCGTCCTCGATACCAGGCAAAGTGTACCAACTTACACATGAAGAACAGAAAGCACTACTAGAATTCGTCAAAGAACAACAAAGGAAAGGCTACATACGCCCCTCGAAGAGCCCCTATGCAGCACCTTTCTTCTTCATCAAGAAGAAGGACGGAAAACTACGCCCAGTACAAGACTACTGCCACCTAAATGAGTGGACTATTCGCAACCGTTACCCTCTCCCACTGATTCCAGAGTTGATAGCGAAAGTCCAAGGAGCAAAACTCTTCATGAAGTTTGATATCCAATGGGGATACAACAACGTCCGCATAAAGAAAGGAGACGAATGGAAAGCCGCATTCATCACCAACCAGGGATTATATGAACCCACTGTAATGTTCTTCGGGCTGACAGATTCCCCAGCGACCTTCCAGACAATGATGAACGCGATCTTTGCCGAAGAAATGGCGCAGGGATGGCTTATCATTTACATGGACGACCTCCTCATCGCCACAAAGGATGACCCCAAGTTCCACGAAGAGTGCACCCACAAAGTCCTAGACAAATTGAGGCAATACGACTTATACCTCAAACCAGAAAAGTGCATCTTCGAGCAATGAAAAGTAGAATTCTTGGGAGTCATCCTGGAGGATGGCACAGTGCAGATGGACCCCACAAAAGTGCGAGGCGTTGCCAACTGGCCGCAACCACAAACTGTCAAAGATGTCCGCGTATTCCTGGGTTTCACAGGGTTTTACTGATACTTCATACCCAATTACTCTCTCATAGCACGCCCCCTGATCCAACTGACATGAAAAGACACCCCGTTCAAATGGGATCACAAATGCAAAGACGCCCTCGAATGCTTGAAAACACTGATGTGTAGCAAACCCATTCTCCGCCAACCTGACTACTCTAAGGCGTTCTTTCTCGCTACCGACGCCTCAGCATACGGCGTGGGCGCCGTACTCTCACAGGAGGGAGAAATCAATCCACGCACCCAGAAACCCATGCTATGTCCTGTTGCATACTACTCTAACACCTTCACCCCTACAGAACGCAACTATGACATCTATGAAAGGGAATTCCTAGGAGTCCTGAAAGCCCTCAAACGTTTCCGTCCTCACGTAGCAGCTACGGAAATACCCATTACTATCCTCACCGATCACGCCAACCTGACATACTGGAAAGCCCCTCGAAAAGTCAATCGACATGTAGCCAGATGGTTTGCAGAACTTCAAGACTACAACTTGGTCATCAAACATGTGCCAGGGAAAATTCACACTGCTCCCGATATGCTGTCTAGACCACCAGGAGCTGATCACAGCGCCGAAGACAACGCAGACCTAACCCTCCTCCCTCCACCCATGTTCATCACCACCGCATCAATGCAAAGAGACCCCCTTGAGCAACAAGTCAGGGAAGCCCAATGAAAGCAATGAGCCGAAATGGAGCTATGGTGCGACTCACAAGACATACGAAAGATCCCTGAAGGCTATGTATGAGGATGGAGGTTGGCAGTGCCAGCAGGACTACAGCTAAGACGCAATATATTATCCCAATTTCACGACTCACCCATGGCAGGACACCCAGGTAGAGACAACACCATCGCCCTTGTCAGCCAATGCTACTGGTGGCCGGGACTGAACACATGGGTAGACAAATATGTCGCGGGATGCACACATTGTCAACAACACAAAATTCGAACGACAAAGAAAAAGACACCGCTGTACCGTATCCAAGGAGATCCCCAGATGCATCCTTTTAACATCATAGCCCTCGACCTCATTACTCAGTTACCGAAAGCCAAGGAGATGGACGCCATCCTCACCATCGTTGATCAAGGATGTTCCAGAGCGGCCCTATTCATTCCATGCAAGACAACGATTACAGGTGAAGGAGTAGCCCAACTATACCTCCAACACTTGTTTCCATGGTTTGGAGTACCATCAAAAGTGATCTCTGACCACGATCCCTGCTTCACGTCCAACTTTTCCAAGGCCCTCACCACTAAACTAAAGATAGAATGAAATATCAGCACTGCCTTCCACCCATAAACCGACGGACTCACTGAACGAAAGAATCAATGGGTGGAGCAATACCTACGCCTATACACCTCAGCCAGACAAGACAACTGGGAAGAACTCCTGCCGATTGCAACATTCGTACACAACCGATGGCCCAACACCACGACTAAGCTAAGTCCCCACGAAGTCATTCTTGGATACCGCCCTAGTGCTGCTGAAGAACCTATACCCTTCACTAGTAATGAAGCGATGGAAGACAGACACGAACGCGCCAAAGCCCACAGAGGAGCAGCAGTTCACGCCCTCAATGAAGTCACCAAGGCCATTCCCTCTGTGCAATATGAGAAGGAGAGCAGGTTTGGCTCGAAGCGAAACACTTGTCACTCCCCTATGCGTCCGTCAAACTCGCACCCAAATGCCATGGGCCCTTCAAAATACTGAAAGAAATTTCACCAGTAGCTTACAAACTACAGCTACCAGCAGCCTGGACCATCCATGACGTGTTCCATAGCTCCTTACTCACCCATTACAAAGAAACTGAGGAACACGGGACCAATTACCAACACCCGCCACCAGAGATGATTGATAATGCTGAGGAATATGAAGTGGATCAAATTATCAATCACAGGTATCATGGGAAACGACGTCAGCTTCAGTGCCTCATCCAGTGGAAGGGTTACTCAGCCTCTGATGACACCTGGGAGCCTGCTGACCAAGTGCACACCCCAATCTTAGTAAACCAATACCACCGATGACACCCTTCAAAGGAAGAGACGGAGTACAAAGGACGCAAAAGCGCGACATGGGTCAGATCAACCACCTCTCATTTTTTCGCCCATTCGCAACAAAAAGCAGCATGTCTTCGCCCCTCTCCGTCCCATCCTACATCACAGCTAGCCCCAGTGGATGCGAAGAACCCCTTCCCATCCCACCACGTACACAAGCCACCGCCGGCAAGGAGCCAGAACCGCTCGTCGTCCCCATGGAGGTGGTGGCGTCGTCCTCGGAATTCAGTGAGTTCCAGCTTTCCCCATGAACCGTCCACGCTGCTCTTGAAGGGAATAGTCCCACCAAGGAGCAACTCATCCTCATCGCGCAAGGCTTGGCAAGCATTGTGCAAAAGAACGAGGAGGTATCCAGACACAACAAGGAGCAGCTCACTATACTCAAAGGATGATCCGACGCTCTGGCAGAGCATGAGGCAAACGCGGCTTGCCTGGAAGCCACGTACAAGCACTGGAGAGATGACCAACTTGCAGCCAACAAGGAGGATATGGGGATACCTGAAGGGTATGAAGAGAATGAAGGGCGAGTGCCCGATTTCTTCATTCCCATCACTGACGGCACTCACACCATACACACCCTCGCGGCCTATGTCAAGCGCGAGGGGCAGTACTGTCTTGGGACTTCAGGAAAAGGGGAGGCTGTCTACCGCCAAGAACTTTTTGCCCCCAATCGTGCCACCATCATTGAGGAAGGGGAGTACCCTCAATGGTTCTTCAATGCCCTCACCAACCCCAGCACCTACGACACCATGCTGTGTCAAGCCGACAAACCAGGAGGAGACTGGGGGACTTCCACTGAGTTCCAGCGCTATCACGAGACCGTCACTGACCTCACAGGGCTGCATATCGAAGCCCGGGAGCTGCAGAGTCACATTGACTCCCTCCGCTATCAAGAGGAACAATGCCGCCGCCGCCTCCTCGCCTCTCACAAGTACAAGAGCTATGCTCTCTTTTGCAGACTTCAAGACGAGCCCCTACTCAAAGGGGACAAACAGCGTAGGTTCTCGTCCATCCCAAACAGCTCACGCTGCGGTGCAGCTCATTTCTGAACCGAGGGTAATGTCACAGGGCGGCTTGCACGGGGGCAAGAGAACCGCTGATGGCATGTAAGGATCGCGTTTGACCCCCAGGTGTGGTAGGCCTGTCTGGGCCTGGGGTTGGTAATACAGGTCGGACTTGTAGTCAGCATATGTCAGGGCTTTGTCACCCCCTCAGTCAGCCATCTAAAGTAGCCGTATGACCGGAAAACGGTCGAGTAGCAGTAGTAGTCACGTGTACCAGTAGTACATATGCACATGCGCGCATCGAGACGAGACTCTAAGTTGAGTCTCCTTGTCCAACAAAGAGTAGTGACCATTCCGCTATTGTCTCGGGGAAAGCTGTGGCTTGTTTCGCTTTCCTGAGTCTCTTGTGCTTCTTACTCTGCGTCCCACAAATCGCTGGCATGCCAAACGTCAATTCTAGTTCTAGTACTATCAACAAGTCGCTGGGCAGCGACGGCAGTTATTTCCCACCAACAGTAGTGGGGGCATCTGCTGAGTCATCCGAGGTTTCATCTGAAACAAGGGATACTGACGATGTCTAAGTGTCACTGCTTTCGCCGGTGACACATTGTGCCTGGTAGAGGCAAGTTGAGTCTCTTGTCTCAATACTAGCAGTGTTCTACTTCATTGTGGGTGGCTACTGAGTTGCAGCTCAGCAAGCGGTAACCTGGGTATCGACATTGACTTGCAGGTCGACTTCCTCTCTAAAAGTCTTCTAGGACACTTTGAGTCCTAGCTTGTCGACTTAGTGTGTCTATTGTTGCTGTCAAACCCTTGGTGGTGACACATGTCTTAAGTATCCAAATCAACTCCTTCACATCTAGATCCCCTTCCTCCTTCAAGAGATAGAGGACAACAGCAGCCAGCACCACCACTACCAACAGCCATTCTAACAAGGTGTTAGAACTCCACAGAAGATGACCAAGACAACGGTCACTGATGCAGATATCATCCTACATCTACAGCAGAGGGATAGGGATAGACCAGATGAACTAACCACCAGGCAAAGAGAATAAGCAGCCAAGGGAGCTGCCAGACAGAAACATCAACAGAACTGCCATGCTCAGTCCAGCATGACAGCTATCTCCTGGACATTGCACAAGCAGAAGACTGTAGCACAGAGCACCACTCACATTGAGCACATGGCACTCACTGATGCAGCAAACCAAGCCATGTGGTATCAAAGCATCCTTACAGAGTTAGGCTATGATACCACTGATCCAATCCCTCTACATGGTGATAACAAAGGCGCTATTGATCTTGCACTTAACCCTATCACTGGTAGACACTCCAAACACATTGCCATCAAACATCATGCTATCTGCAAGTATGTTGAGAACAACACAATTGATCTTATCAGGACACCCACACTTGATATGCTTGCTGATGGATTCACGAAGCCACATGTGCATGTAAAGCTCTGCAATTTTGTTTCTGGACTAGGACTTCATTGATCCAGAGATGTCTTAATCACGGGGAGATGTTGAGCCAGATCAGGGCTTGAGGCAGACTGGTATTAACCAGGTCGGTGTCGGTGTGCCCAATTCAGGCTTGGGGTGCATCACCATGCACCTGACCAATTTAGGCAATCAGCCTCAATCACCTGAATTAACGTGATCAGACTAAATAACAGTTACAACAATTTTATGATAGATTAATGATTAAGTACATCTAGCAGATGATAACACTCGTTACTACGCTGGGCCTTATGCCCTCTACTATACACTCCCTACCCTCTCTCTGCAGTATATAAGGATGCTCCTTTACAATAGATACACTTCAGATTGTCATCACACATCTGAAGTGAGTACTACTTCCTATGTATTTACTGCACATACCGACACATGTGCACTAGCACTAGTTATCTAGGTAAATACTAAATGATCAGATTGTCATCACACATCTGAACACTAGTTATCTAGTGTTGTCTTATCTCAGTTTTTGCTACACTTCAACAGTCATGCCTCAGGCGGGCGTGTCCTCAGTCGGCCGGAATTCTGCCCAAAGTCGTTCGAGGTCACGTGACACAACCCAAGTCGTTCGGGGGATTCGGGAGATCGGGGGATCAGAGATCAGAGACGAGCTAGCCCTTGCACGAGACACGAGAACTAGCGAAGGTTAGTAGCTAGGAAGTGTGACGTACCAATCACAGCATGCATATCTTTTGCATGTCGGTCACAGCACAAAACTCCTGCCGTCTCAGGGTTGCAGAGCGAATGTAAACGCCTCTGGCCCTTGCCCTTCTCTATCTCAGTTTGGAAAGACTCTCCCTTTCTCCTTTAATCGCGTTGCGATTCAGTGTGCCCACGCACACTGGCACATCGATCTGTCATTCACCTTTTAATTTTATTTCAGTATCATGATGATGTATCTCATCCCATGGTCATCAGAGTTGGTGTTGTCACGGAGATCCATGTTCCCATCTAGAGATAAAACATCGGAAAGTCAAGTTCGTTTTGAAGCATCGAACATCGCCAGCATTAACTAGGGTGGAGCAGTTTTGACCACGTTATCCGCAATAGACAGACACCAAAGCGATAGAATTGTACCCACATACATCAGGACAACTTTCAGATTGTGCATGACTATAAATAAAATGACATGAGTGTACGCATAGGCGATAGAGTGATCATGCGGTGTAAGTTACAATCGGAGAACTGCAGGCGTGAGGTAAAAAGAAACCGGGGTATGCAACGATGTAGGCCACTAGTAGTCAACGTTAGGTGCGTTGTGGATCGCGGTCTGATGGTTGAGATGGTCAAATTGTGATTCAATGAAAACAGCTAAAGGTCTCAGTGGTACTCGGATAGCAGAGGATCGTCTGGTAAATCGCACATGGGGGGAGTGTGGCGTGTATCGCGGCCACGGCGAACCAAGATCGCTCGATGCAGTGCTGGCAACACCTGACACATCACAGAAATCGGGGTTTTCAGAGATCGACCAGGGATACGGGGTGGCCTGCGATCCGGCGGGAATCGATGAACATCGTGAATGGGTCGCGAGTATTGCTGCTTCTGGAACATGAGAGCTCCTCCAGCTCCGGTAACAGCTCCAAAGGAGATTCTCCCTCTGGTTGTAGAGAACGAGAGAGCGCCCCGACGAGGCCGTCGGGCACACGAAGTAACTTCACTTTGCTGAACGGCCTAAGAAGTGCGCGCCATTGTGAGCGGTCAGCTTCATTGTTCCAATCCGGCGATACAGAATCCCTCCTATAGTCGAGAGTAAGACACTCTACCACAGAGGATACTATCTTCAGTGTATCGAGAAATTGCGCTACGGACGCTACCTGCCAGTTGAGGTCTCTGCAGCGAACTCTCATGGACAAGGAATCTATCTCGGCCCCTACATGAGGATACACTGACACGAAAACGCTCTCATCGAATGTGAGTGTGGCACTGCTGAACCTCATATTCTCTATTGTGCTGATAAATTGCGGGAGGTGTGGAACAGAAGACGAGAACTGGCTGAAGATTCGATTCGGAGCCTCTCGAGGACAGGGGTTGTCATGTGAGGAAGAAGTGCTTCCAAGTAAGCGCTACCACCTCCGAACGCGAACCGGCGAAGGTTAGGAAGTGTGGTGTGTGTCAGGACCGGTGTATGCAACAGCTGCCTCTCAAGGTCATGGTTGGGAATAAAGGAGTGGAAGTTGAACCAGAGTGTCTCAAGCTGTGGCATGAGCGAAAGTCGTTGGAGTAAATCATTTGGGTGGAAGTCGGCAGATGGTAGGATATGGATGTCGCCAAGAATGAGTGTATTGAGATTGACAACAGTCGAAAGCAATGGGGATCCTATTGGAGAGGTAAAGTTTCCGAGTAAGAGGTAACGTAGATGTGGTGCTCGAAGTGTTTGCGGAAGTACCAAGCTCGTATTTGGCTTGGTCAGAGGCATAATACACAAGCATTCCAGGATCGGAAATCCGTCGTCTATAGCCTTCATGGGCTCTTGCAATTTCCGAAAAGGCATCATAAGGCGGATGACGCGCACACGATCATGGTGCTGGAGTGCAAGAACTATTCCCTCTCCATCTTCTGTAGAGATGTCATAGTCGCTGTGAAAGTAATCGATAATGAGGGGAAGTGGAGGTGAATGCGCCAGCATATCTGCCACTGGCGTGTCATATGTACAAACGAGGTGAAGATGAAGGTGGGATGCTGACGCGAGTATAAGGTATCGCCATCTCCTACAAACGTGCGCGAGCTTGTACCACCAACGTTCGTTGTTCCATAACTCTTGTGTTACAATACGGTCAGGAATACTCTCGACTTCACCCATGAGAGCTGGTCGATAGAGATAGAATATGTTAAGCAGCACATCATCATTGAGGATGTGGATAGATATGCCACGCGGACTGTCATAGGTGAGCAGTCTTTGATTCAAGCTGATAAAAAATGGGCAGCAGAAGTGCTTACCTCGACATCGAGAGTTGGGACTCACGACTCGGTAGGTGTTTGCCAATTATTTCAGCGGATTGAAGGCGAGGAGCGTGGTGCAGGAGACGGGACATGCAGGGAAGTAGATATTTATGAGGATATGGTTGATGACAAGCCGCATGAAGCTCTCATGGAAACTGGAAAGCACCAAGCGCTAAAATTAGCGCTGAACGGCCACTGTGCTGCTGTGTGTGGCTTGCTGCCCGGTTCCGCCCAGAACGCCGCTGGTACAGGCTGCTACCAACTGAACGCTTGCAAACAGCGCATCCACCGTAACTATTCCACCCCGAATGTTTCATCCCACACCTCCTGCCCAATCCGCCGAAAGAATCAGTCAAGGTGTACCGACCAACGGGTTCCAACGCTCGAGGTACGTTCTCTTCTCGTGCTCCTTTCATCAGCTCCACTACAGCCCGTATAGGACATTTATCCACATCCTTAACGATGATGTGCTTCTCAACATATTCTATCTCTATCTGCCAATTTACTTGCCAGTTGACGAAGTCATTGATCATATTGTAAATGACTGGGAGTCGCACCAGGAACGTCGGTGGTACAAGCTCGTGCATGTTTGCCGAAGATGGCGATCCCTCATACTCGCATCAGCATCCCACCTCCGTCTTTGCCTCCTTTGCACGTATCGCACACCGGTAGCAGAGATGTTGGCACATTCACCTCCTCTTCCCCTCATTATCGATTACTTTGACGAAGATGACGACGTCACTACAGAAGATGAAGAGGGAATACTGCTTGCACTCCAGCACCGTGATCGTGTGCGCAGTATCCGTTTTCAGGGGCCTGTTTCATATTTACAGGAGCCCACTATGGCCATGGACGACGAATTTATCATCCTAGAATGCTTGGTTATCATGCCTCCGACAAAAGAAGATACAAGCTTGGTACTTCCGAAGACATTCCAAGCACCACGTCTACGCCACCTCTTACTTATGAACTTTGTTTTTCCATTAGGCCCTCCATTGCTTACGACTGCTCAGGCTGTCAATCTCGTCTCACTCTTTCTTGGCAATATCCTACAATCTGCACACTTCCATCCAAATGATCTGCTCCAACCACTTCTACACACCCCTCAGCTTGAGACACTCTTTATTGACTTCCACTCTCCTGTTCCCAACCATGATGTTGAGAGGCAACTGTTGCATTCTCCGATCATCACACTTCCTAATCTTCGCAACTTTGCATTTGGAGGTACTAGCGCTTACTTGGAAGCACTTCTTCCTCGCATGACCACCCCTCTCCTTGAGAGGCTCCGAATCGAGTTCTTCGACCAGCTCTCCTTTTCCCTTCCGCACCTTCTGAAATTTCTCAGCACAATAGAGAATCTCAGGTTCGGCCGTGCCACTCTCACCTTCGATGATCGTGTTTCGGTGTCAGTGTACCTCCATGCGGTGGCCAGAATGGCCTTATTGTCCATAGAAGTTAGCTGCGGACACCCGGTTCGGCAGGTAGCGTCCGCAGCGCAAATTTTTAATGCATTGAGGATAGTATTATCTTCCGTGGAGTATCTTGCTCTCGAGTATACTAACAACAACTCTATGTCGCCGGAGTGGACCAATGAGGCGAACCGGTCACAATGGCGTGAACTTATGAGGTCGTTTAGCAATCTGAAGGTGCTGAATGTACCCAGGGAGCTCATCCGGACGCTCTCTTGTTCTCTAGAATCAGAGGATGAGGATGGAGAATCAGCCATGGAGCTATTACCGGAGCTAAAGGAGCTCTCATATTCTGGAAGCCACGATGGTGGCGATGCATTTACCAAATTCATTGCTTCTCGCCAGAACGCAGGGCACCCCGTTGCTTTGGTCCATCACTGAAATCCTCTCATCCTGATTCTGCGATAGTCATGGGTTGTGGTGCGATGCGAGCATCGTGTTGGGCGGCTTGGCTCGGCATGGTTGCGATACTCAGCACACGACCACCATGGATGATCCATAGAACATTCTTCTGTCATCCGAATACACTCAGATCCACGCACACTCTCATCTCATCACAGTTTGGACTATTATGGAGACCTCGATGGATACCCAATCTGTACCAGCTTTCGCCATCACGTAGGCCTTGTTTATTTACCCGACACCTGCAGTTCTCCGATTATGACCTTTACCTACATCCTATGATCACTATATCGCCCGCGTACACGTATGTCGCCTTGTCTGTAGTCATTCGATTGTCTGATAAGTCATCCTGATGTATGTAAGAATGAATGCAATTCTATCGCTGTCGCGTCTATTTGTTGAGGGAAAAATCGTGATGCTGAGGATGGCACTCTTCTCAGACCTGCTCTGTCCTAGTTGATGCCGGTGATTTTCGATGCTTCACAAAGGTACTTGACTCGGCAAACGTATTGTATGGTGTGGCTGTTGCTCATGGCTAAATGAGCATTTATTGCAGCTCGGTTCCATTGGCTTCTGCGTTATCTGATTTGGGAGATGAGAACGTGGGTCTCCCGAGGCGGAGGCATGGGGAGACGACAGCAGGGAGAGGAGGAGGATCGCGGTAAGCGGCGCAGGCGCAGGTGGAGGAGAGGAAACGTTCAATGAAGGGTCAGACACCGCTAGGACCGCTAGGACCAGGACCACCACCCTACTACTACTCGAACTGCCGTCTGCGGCCCGTACCGGCCCGGCGGTCACGCACACACCAAACCCTGCTCCCTGACCGGCAGCTCAACTCATCACTCATCACTCATCAACGCATCAACACTTTCGAGGTCTCGACTTGCTCAACTCAGTCAGGTGTATTGGTCGATTGTGCACATCATGTTGCGGAGAGGAATGTGTGTCTCTGAGAATTAACAGGGGGTAGCACACTGAGAATCAATCCTCTGAGAAGCTGGCAGGGGCGTGCCTCACAGAAACGTTGCCAAGTCAGATATATACTTCTGTGAAGCGTCGAATATCACCAGCATAAACTGGGGCTGAACGGTTTCGAGATCTCATCTTCAACGTTGCTGGCTTACCCTCGACAGACATACATCTAGAGTTACAACGATCGTATTAGACTTTTACACACATCCGAATGACATATCAGACAAAAGCAGATAATGGACAAAGCGTCATAAATATGTGTGTTAGTAATCATAGGACGTCGCTGAAGGTAACAACCGGAGAACTGTAGGTGCTGGGGTTAAAGAATATGGGCATTCCGAGGTACAGGACGATGCGAGCTTGTAGAGGATGCCCCTATAAATGAAGTGTGCTTCGCATTGCGATTCTCTTTAGTTACTGAGATGGTCAAAGTCGTGGTGGGATGAGAGTTGGCATGGGTCTGAGTGACTTTCTGATGATAGAAGAACATCCAGTAAATCACCAGTGTGCCGAGTATTGCAGCCATACCAAGGCAAGGCTGCTCGATACGGTACCCACGGTAGGAAGAGCTACATGGGGTTCTGTACCCCGAGGCGCACGTTAATGGAATCGAAAAAAAAAAAAAACACGGTACCCACAGCGCACTACGTATCACAGAATTGGGCGCTTTCACAGGTGTACCCAGGTTACGGGGTGGCCTGCGTCCTGGCGGGAATTGATGAACGCGGCGAATGCGTCACGAGCAAAGCCACTGACAAGGCTTCCATAACATGTGAGCACCTTCAGCTCCGGTAACAGCTCCATCGGTGATTCTTCTCCCTCTGGTTGTAGGGAACGAGAGAGTACCCAGACGAGCTCAAAGGGCACGCTAAGTGTCTTCACTTTGCTGAACGGTCTGAGAAGTTCGCGCCACCGTGTGAGGTGGGCTCCGTTGCTCCACTCCGACGATGTGTATGTGGACTTCATAGACCCAAGAGAAAGGTATTCCACCGCGGAGAATACTGTACTGAGTGCGTTGCAAATTTGTGCTGCGGACGCCAGCTGCCGGTCGTGCTGACTACATTCAAGAGCCATGGACAAGCCCTCCGTCCTGCCGTCCTCATCGGAAGCTACTACCACACGAACGACCTCCTTATTGAATGCAAGATCGGCATTGCGATGCCTGAAGCGCTCTAATGTATTGACGAATTGTTGCAGGTGCGGAACGGAAAAGGTAAGCTCATTGAAGAAGTTGATTTCGAGTCTCCGCAGGAAAGGGGCGGTCATCCGGGGAAGAAACGCTTCCAAATCAGCGCTAACACCCCTGAAACCGAACCAGCGAAGGTTGGGAAGTGTCGTGCGTGTCATAATGGGCGTATGCAACAATTGCCTCTCGAAATTACGGTTGTGAACAGGCGAGCGGAAGCTGATTCCGAGTGTCCCAAGCTGAGGCATGAGTGGAAGTCGTTGAAGATCATTTGGATGGAAGTCGGCAGATGGTACGATATCCTGAAGTACGAGAGTGGCAAGGTTGACGGCAGTCGTAAGGAATGGTGATTTGGTTGGATAGGCAATGTTCGTCAGATAAAGGTGGCGTAGAAGTGGTGCTTGAAATGTTTTCGGAAGTACTAAGCCAGTATCACCCTCGGTAGAAGATGTAATGCATAAGCATTCAAGGATCGGAAATTCGTCCGCTATGGCCTCGGTGAGTTCCTGCAAACTCGAAAAAGGCATACTGAGGCGGATGCTGCGCACGCGATCCCGGTGCCGCAGTGCAAGGCCTATCCCCTCTTTGTCTGTTGTACTAATGCCACGATGTCGGTCAAAATGTTCGATAATGATGGGAAGGGGAGGTGAATGTGCCAGCATATCTGCCACCGGTGTGCCATATGTGCAGAGAAGGTGTAGACGGAGGTGGGATGGTGACAAGAGTATGAGGTATCGCCATCTTTGGCAAACGTGTACGAGCTTGTACCACCAGCGCTCCCTGTTCCATAACTCTTGCTCTACAAGACCTTGGGGGAAATTCTCGACTTCATTAATGAGCATTGGACGATAGAGATAGAAGATGTTGAGAAGCACATCATCATTGAGGATGTGGATAGATATATGATGTGTGCTGTAGTAGTAGACCGAATTTACTCACAAACTGATATACATTACATAAGGGGCATACCTCGAGCGTTGGAACCCATGGATACTAGCGCGTGTACTTCGGTGGAACCTTCCAACGAATGGAAGGCAGATAGCGGTATTCAAGCAGCGAGGCATTGATTGGTAGGAGGCGAGCAATTACAAGGGTGTAGTTGGCCTCGTGGGAACGACGGAGCGCCGACACTGAGATCATGTGCATGCATGCACCAGTAATCCCTGACTTGCTCACCATTCTCCACCCAGATCTCGACAAACGGCGTCGCGAGGCAGATGATGGGGGCCCAGAGATTGTATACAACCGCGATCCACGTATACGCAAGAAGGGCAAGGCCACAATAGCCATCAGCATAACTGAGTTGATTGGCGAATAATATAATGGTGTAATGTAGAGAAGTGAGAATCTCTGAGAACACATATTGCGAATCGTTGCTATTGAAAATGAGAGCAAAGCTAGTTGTCACTGTTCGGGTGGCTCGATCATGAATTCATGAGAAGGAAAACTCACAAGGTTCTTGAAACTAGTAATTGAGAGTTTGATATACACGTGGTATACTACAATAGTCAGGAATCCATCAGTTTACTAGTGGCCTCATGCATATCGCCCCCACCGTCCATCAGTGTCCCCACCAGGCATCAGCTAGTTCCTTACAGCAAGTATATTTAACGTGAACACATATCCCCAACATCTATCTGTCGCTTTCGAACATCACCGTCCGTTTGTTTACATTCATCGTCACTAGCTGGTCTACACTTGTGCTTCCAATCGGGCGGGACATCTACGCCTGGGGTAACTGATGTGACCCGTATTAGACCTGCTGCTGTCTGAATGACAGCACAAACAATGGGAATCACTACGAGGCAATCGAGCCTCGTGGATAGTCATGACGCGAATACTGTGTATGGTAGGGAGCGACTACTAATTCCGAAGAGGATGAGATGAAGGGCGGTTGGGGAACAAGCGCTGTCACGTACGGCGAAGGAGATTATGATGGTTATTGCAATTGCGAGCCCCAGCTTCTCGATGGTTGCCGTCCGTTGGCGCGTACCTACCAGATTTGCGAATCCTGTTGGTAGGGTGGCGCCCTTGACGGAGGGCCAAGCAGCGCTGGTGAATAGTGTGTTATAATCTAAGTTATGACCCTCTGACGACAAAATGCGCACGATCTGTTCTTTGTACTTTACCAGGTGGGCCCTTATGCACGGATCCGGAAACAGTTTGCCCAATCTCTCTAGACGGTCCAAAACAAAAGACGTGGTAGCGGCTCCTGTGATGTGAGTTTTAAATGAGATCCTACCTGCCACATACGACGGCTCAGGTGTTGAGTGTGAACACTGAACCCTCGCTCTGTTGTTGGAGAGTACATCCCAAAAACAACCGGATCAAGCACTAGACAAGGAGGAAAGGGAGTAAAGTTACAGCGATCTTGCTTACCGGCAACCTTGAAGTCAGAATAAAAATATGCGACAGCTGCATTTCCAAGGTTATGCAGAGTCCTGATACATTTTATGATATCAGAGCGGACTGACTAGGAGAAAAGGGAAAAGAGAATGGGTCATTCCGAAGCAGAGGATACTCTTTCCTAAGCCCAAACCAGGATCAGGAAAAAGTATCCTCTAGTTCGCAATTGAGGGATGCTCAACAAGCCCTACCGTTTCCAATTGACGCGCTCAACTCGATGGGCCTGGAAAGTGCGCCACAACAGGATCGGATCGGATCGGGCGGAACACTGGATAGGGATGAATAGGGAATAAGTCGCAGTCATCAAAGCCCATGAATCAAGAAAAACAGGAGAGGATGGCAGTTCCAAGAGGTGAGATACCTTATATGATCTCAGGGTTGATTGACCATGTAAGCTCCAGCTGGAGGAAACAGATAATGAGGGACTCCAAACCAAAGGACACTTCCTGAGCCCATCCCGGGCTCAGGGAAGAGCGTCCTTTGGTTCGGGATCCGTAGTCACGAAATCGGGGTGTCGTTAGGGAAAGGACGGGCGTACCATGTTCCGTGATTCCGTGAATCCAAAAGGAGCCAGTACCCTTCCATTCGTTAAAACATACCTCCTTGCACTTGCAAAGGCTACAGTGGTGTTCCGGCGTAGCGAATGTCGAACGTAATGTCATAGACCGTGGACAAATCTGGCGAATAATGCCACTGGGAGGAGCAATCACTAGGTGATCCCAGAGCTGGTTCCTTGTAAGGATATCTGAGAATTCGACATGGAGAATAATTGAGATAGAGGATCACGAACAGTCAACTTGGTCTACTTTATTGTTGATACCTCAGGTTTTGTTGCGGAAATATGACACCGTGTTGATGTCTTGCAGCTTGTTTGCGACACCCATAGGTCGTCACCAACACCTTTACTTTGTTGTTAGCCCCCTTCCCCTGACCACCAATGTATGAGTGAACTTCAAAAGCTCTGCAGCCACCATCGAAGAACCTCTCTCGGTGTTAGGTCAACATATCCAGCTTCTGAAGCGCATCTTGACCCATTGTTCTTAACCGCTTCTTGAGATACCCTCTCTAGCCGAGAGATATGTACCTCTCGAGGAACAACGTACTCTTTCGCCCTCGTGTTTGGTTTCTTTCGTTGCTATGGAGAGGATATTTTGACCGTTATCTTCACGATGATGTCCAACATAACCGCGGTCCGCGTGACCTTGGTGTAGGTCAGAGACCGTGTTAAGAAGGTTTCGATACGACTGAAGAAATAGATAAGCGTCTCTTGGCCACGCTGATATCCCAAAACGCTGTAAAGGAAAGGCTAAGTACGTTGCACGAAGGAATCAATGAAGAAACTAAGCAAGAGAAAGACGTCGCCTCCCCGCAAAAATTATGTTCGCTAATGTGAACACCTGAGGTACAGATATTAGACCATATGTTCTCGGTCACAGCGGTCACAGCAGGGAAGAAACCTGATATTAACCACGCCAACACCGCGGGAGTCGCAGAAGATCCATCGAGAACATTACTGTCGGGGCGAGCCAGTCTGTCAGTCTTAAAACGAGAGACTAACAAACTGGCTCGTCCCGCCCCTTGAGTTCTCTGCGAGGATGGAATCGAGTTTGAAGATAGGAGAGTTGTAGAATGCGAGATGAGGAGGGGCGAGAGACATCGGGGGAGGTGGGGAGGTGGGAGGTGAAGGGAAGAGAGAGAGGAAAGGGGCTTTGTGAATCGATCATACACTAGTTCCAAGGGCCACGTGGCTCAAGCTCCCGCCGCGACCAATCACGTCATCTGCGCTAGTTCTCACCTCCTGCCATGGCCTATTCTTCATCTGCCGCCATCCGCCCTCCATTTATTGGAGGCCTCTGCCGAAGTGTACCAAATGATGAGTCCCAACTCTCGAGGTACGCCTCTGCACTTGCTGTCCCTCATTAGTTGCGACTCTAACACAATCCGTGCGCAAACAGACCGCATATTCCATCCATCCACATCCTCGATGATGATTCGCTTCTCAATATCTTTTTTCTCTATCGGCTAGCTGTTTTATATCTATACGGGGATGACTATTTACTTGATTTACAAGCGAGAGAATGCGCCCTCGGACGCTGGTGGTACAAACTCATCCACGTTTGCAGAAGATGGCGATACCTGGTATTCGCATCTGCATCCATCTAGGACTCTGCCTCGTTTGCACATATGGCACGCCAGTAGCAGACATGCTGGCACATTCCCCTCCTCTTCCGCTCATCATCAACCACTTTGACCGTAGTCGCGAAACTACTGCGGAAGATGAAGAAGAAATAATACTTGCACTCCAGCACCGTGATCGTGTACGCCGCATCCGCCTCGAAATGCCTATTTCAAATCTGCAAAAGGTTCTCCTGGCCCTAGAGGACGAATTTCCGATGCTCGAGTACATGTATCTCGGGCCCTCGACTAAGCAGGATATGGGGTTGATACTTCCCAAAACATTTCAAGCACCACATCTCCGTCACCTCTTACTGAAGAATTTCGCCATTCCAATACGATCTCTATTATTGACGACTGCCGTAGGCCTTGTCACGCTCACCCTTCGACGGATCCACCCATCAGCCTACTTCCGCCCAACTGATTTGCTGGAACGGTTGTCACTGATGCCCCAGCTCGAGGTACTTGAGATCAGCTTTCACTCGCCTCTTCCAAATCGTGAAGTTGAGATGCAGCTATTGGATACACCGACTATGCCACACATCACGCTTCCTCACCTTCGCTGGTATCACTTTCGTGGTGTTAGCGCTTACTTGGAAGCGCTGCTTCCTCGGATGACCACCCCTTTACTTGACATACTTCAAATCGTTTTCTTCAACCAGCTCACTTTTTCCGTTCCACACCTCCTCCAATTTATAAGCACAAGAGAAAATCTGAGGTTCCGCAGTGCCATGTTCCTGTTCTCTTCCGAGGTACTTACAATGTCGGTGGTTCCTCATCCTGGGGTCAGGATGGATCTCTTGTACATGAAGGTTCTCTGCACTCATCTTGACTGGCAGGTGACGTCTGCAGCACAAATTTATGATGCACTCAGGACAGCATTCTCTGACGTGGAGCATATCACTCTCGCGTATGAGATTGGGTTAACATATTCGGAAGATTGGCAAAATGCAGTTGATCGTACCCAGTGGCGTGAACTTCTTAGGTCGTTTGGCAATGTGAAGACCCTTTGTGTGGTCGATAATGACCTCGTCACGCAGGTGTCTCATTGCTTACGACTAGACGATGAAGAATCACCTATGGAGTTGTTACCCGAGCTGAAGGAGCTCCAATACTTTGCAGATGGCGATGTTGGCGACCTGTTCACCTCATTCATCGATGCCCGCGAGAAGGCAGGTCATCCCGTAACCCAAACCCGTCTTTCAACGCGCCCCTATCTTCTATCTTGAACGTTTCTAAGCGGCAAGCGCGGACCCCGGTGGCTAGACTTGGCGCAACAACGATACCGGAACACGGCTCCCATACGCGACTCAACAAATGGTTTATCTATCTCCCGGACTACCTCCCACAGCCCTTCCAGCTTATATCCCCACGATGACTATGGTCTTCTCATTTGTCACGGCTGGACGTCAAACACCGCTCACATGGACGACGCCGTCGTGGATGTCTATCAGCTTACATCGTGACATACATTGTACATTTCACTCCCCTTCCCCTGCACTTTGGTATTTCGGGTTAGATTGTAACCTTACTAGTTTGTACGATGATCATGCAGTCTGTGTGTGCAAGTAGGTCGCTTTTTCGTGGTTATAAAATATTCTGTTCAGGTCTGACTTGGATATGAATATTTCCAACTTGTAAGAACGCATTTCTATTGCTACTAGTATGGTGTTAATATTAGACCCGCTAACATTGGGAATGAGTCCGGGTCTCGAAGACGCTCCACGCAGTCAGTCCCAACGATGACAACGCACAGCTCCCGGCGGTGTGGCGCTCCGTCTTTCAGGGGTTCCCACCCGGATTTCTTTTTTATCGCAACCGCTTCTCGACGGTGTTTGTGCGTACCTCTCGAGTATAGTAGCGCGGGAGATCGTTGCATACAATACAACGCTGCTCGCATGTGCGCTACAAACAGGTGGAGCTGGTTCCTGGGTGTGCTCGGAGTTGTCAACCCTATCTTATATGAGCCGTACGAGGAGAGGAACTTCTAGAACATTGGCGAAATTGGTCCCTGTGAGATCTTGTGCGAGCTTTGGGCGTCGAGTGTGCGTCTGGTAACACGTACAGTACGTTCACGGATGGAACGTCGGGCTATCTAATGGTGCGCAAAGCGACTACGCTGTTTGTGTCTGTCTCTCTAGGCACACCGGACGACTGAGACACATTACTATTCAAGACCTCCATGTTTGTGCCTGACTCGGTCATTTCGCTCACCATCAGGCTGTTCGGCGTAGAAACCCCCGACCTTCTCTCGTGCGCTCGACTGATTCTAGAAGGACGGTCCTACATTCCGGGTGCACTTGATCATGAAAGCATGGAGACACGTTTGCTCCAAAAAAGACACCCGATTACTCATACTGGCCTCTTTGTGTACATCTGGCAGAGGTCACCTCAGGGATGGGCGAGTAACACCTTGAGATCTACGATAGAATCGATGGCAGAGAGTCCAACCATTATGGCACTTTATTGAAAGGTATACAGCAGTATACTTTACCTTGCGTTGTATGTTGGAGTGGGTCCCAGGTCCCAGTAAGGACGCGAGAGTGACTTGGATTACCCACTCTCGAGTTCGAGTCAAGCGGTTCGGCGTACTCGCCGTTCGTTGGGAAATCCAGCGAGACACGGCCATAATCCTGGGCACAAAGCTGGAGGGGAAGAAGTGGAATTGATAATGCGGACAATGGCATCGGCACATTTCCGTCTGCGTCTGTGCTGGCCTGAGTGAGAAGGAGTTGGCCTAATTCAGCATCTAATCACGTGACAAATTGAACTCAGCGTCTCGGTTTCAACCGAAGGGCGAGTTCCCGAACACGGCAGTCATGCACGCTCACAAGTAGTCCACCAACACGTCGTCTTTCTCTTTCCTGTGTAACAAGATGATGCAATGATTTCTAATATGTTGCTTAGGCTGTAGTGCCGCACCTGCGGCTCTCAACGATATAAATGTCACCCCTTGAAAAGGCTGAGCGGAAGAAAGTCGAGCTTTGGGGAGCAGTGAGGAAGATAAGCTCACCAGGTACAGGGCGCGTGCCAGGCGCTGCTTAGCGCCTCATAAGTGGTTCCGCGAGTTGTTCCCACGAGGCTGCTGAACCAGTGTTTATCTCGACCACATTCTCGTCATTACTGTACTTACTCCCTCCATGCCTCCCTGCTTGTCTACCGCTATCTGCCTTCCATTCTTTGGAAAGCTCAACAGAAGGACGCGTACTAGTATTTGGGAGCCCCAACACGCAAGGTATTTCCCCTTCTGCAATGTTTGTTTCATCTGTAATTTGACCCACCAACTACAGCACGCATAAGAACTCCATCCACGTCCTTAATGATGATACACTTCTCAACATATTCAATCTCTATCGACAAACTGTCTTGGATGAAGACGATGATAACATTCAGCGTCTTCTAGCGGAGGAGATATGGGATGGCGAACGCTGGTGGTACAAGCTCGTGCACATTTGCCAGAGATGGCGATACCTTATACTCGCTTCGGCATCCCATCTTCGTCTTCGCCTCCTTTGTACATATGGCACGCCAGTAGCAGAAATGCTGGCACATTCACCTCCTCTTCCCCTCATTATCGACTACTTTGACTGCGATCACAACTTCACTGCAGAAGATAAAGAGGGAATACTGCTTTCGCTCCAGCATCGTGATCGCGTGCGCAGCATCCGCCTTCAGATGCCTCTTCTGACTTTACAGAAGTTCACCATGGCTATAGACGACGAATTTCCGATCCTGGCATGTTTGGTCATTGAGCCTTCAAGACAACAACATCCGACCTTGGTACTTCCGAGAACATTCAGAGCACCACGTTTACACCACCTCGCACTCGGATGCTTTGCCTTTCCCATGGGATCTCCGCTACTTACCACCGCTGTCGGCCTTATCACGCTCCTACTTGGCGATATACTACCCTCTGTCCACTTCCCAAATGATTTACTCCAACTATTGCCACTCATGACTCACCTTGAGACACTTATGATCAGCTTTTATTACCCCGTTCCCAACCGTGATGTTGAACAGCGCCTATTGCGCCCGCCGATCATGACACATGTCACACTTCCTAATCTTCATTGGTTTACATTCAAAGGCTCTAGTGCTTACTTGGAAGCACTTCTTCCTTTTCTGACCATCCCTGCCCTTGAGAAGCTTGAAGTCTGGTTTTTCAACCAACTCACCTTTTCCATCCCGCACCTGCTGCGGTTTATCGACACAACAGAGAACCTCCGGTTCAACAATGCCAGGCTCACGTTTGATAGGTCCGGCGTCTCCGTATCGGTGTATCCCAGTGTGCTAGCCAAGGAGCATGCCTTATTCATGAAGGTTGGCTGCAGACCCCTCGACTGGCAGGTAGCGTCCGCAGCCCAAATTCTTAATGCACTTGGGATGGTATTCTCTGAGTTGGAGGATCTTACTCTCAAGTATAGCAGGGACTCTATGTCACCAGAGTGGAACAATGAAGCCGACCGGTCACAGTGGCGCGAACTTCTTAGACCGTTCAGCAAGGTGGACAAACTTCATGTGCCTGATAACCTCATCGGGCCACTCTCTCGTTTTCTCCAACCAGAAGAGGGAGAATCACCGATGGATTTGTTACCGGGGCTAAAGACGCTCTCATATTCCGGAAGCGGCAATACTCACAACCCATTCACCGCGTTCATCGATTCCCGCCTGAACGCAGGCCACCCTGTAGCCCTGGTCGATTTCTAAAAACCGTCCCATTCTGCGAGCACCGTATCGAGGCAGCCTTGGCTCGGCGCGGCTGTAACCATACTTGGCGCACTATCCCCATAGACAATTTACAAGACATTCTTCGGTTATCCGAGTACTGCTCAGACCTATACCTATTCTTATCCCATCACGGTTTTGACCATCTCGGTCATTAAAAGGACTGAGAACACCTACAGCGTATGCTAACTGGCATCATCACATACCTCTTCTTTGACCTGTACTACTTGCAGTTCTCCAATTGTAACCTAACCCCATGATTGCTCTATCGCCAATGCGTACATTCATGTCACGTTGTCTGTAGTCATACATAATCTATTCCTGTTGAGTAAGCCATCCAGCTATAGCGGGTAAGAGTACAATTCTATCGCTGTGATGTCTGTCTATTGAGAATAGGATAGGACTCCCAACACTACACCACTCTAGTCAATGGCTGTGATGTTCGATGCTTCACATAGGTGCTCGACTCAGTGACCTTTTGTACGACGTGGTACTGCTAGTTTAATGTAGCTCGGTTCTACTGACCTCTGGGAAAGTGGATATTTGTGAGTGCATCAAATCACCATGAATGCAGACACAGACCGAAGGTGTGCACGGACGCACTCAGCCGCGATACAATAAAACGGAGTTTCTGAACGGAATGGGAAGCTGGCTCACTTCCTATGTGCTAAGAAACGCTGGGAAGAGGTATCTTTGACCCCATTGTTCTCTTGCGGCCCAATCTCCTGGAAAGAACTTTCCAGCCCATACGACGCCGTCTCAAGTGATGTGCCCCTCCCCCAGGAACATTGTCGTGGTGGAATCAGATTCTTGGTTGTCACAGGTGGCCATCATCATCCACGACCGTCTCCCATCACCATTGCCGCGTAAGCATGCATCGTTTCCGTCGAATCTGGTCGCAGTGGACCACGCTACACTTGATGTCTTGTGAAATCAGACTCAGGACACCCAGTGCTGGAAGGATAAGGGCAAGGAGTTAGCGACGCAAGAGCTGGATGATGAGGCGACGCCGCGGAACATCATCATCCTCAAGTTGCGGAACTCGAGACGCTTACGCATCGGGTAGAGATGACAACCCTGTGCGCATACCAGGCATACGTGTACATGACCACGGAGAAAAAAATTCGTACGGGCCCGCCGCAATGTCATCAGGGTCAACGGGTTGTGGGTAGTGGGGCAAACATCATCATCGTCGTGGCGTGACTGCTCCCTTCCCCTATCCCTCTTCCCTTTTGGCAGGCCATCTGGTATATAATAACGACCATGCACCTTCTTTGCTGGCAGATGAGGATGTGCCGTGGAGTACCAGGTCAGCAATCTGCTGATGACGTACCAATCGACCCGTATCGCTCACATGATCCGCGAAAACCAAAGCACAACCAAACACTCGCCTTGGCATCCTTCTCCCTTTCTCACTTCTCAACATGTCGCTATCACCGTCCTCACATACTTCCCGACGCATTTTGAATTTATCTTACTGTACAAGTCCACAAGAAGTAGACAAGGGTAAGGCTGACATCGTCTCGAATCAGCCACTCTCCGATCTTCAAACCTGTGATCATCCCGACCTCCTCGACACGCCTGCAAATTTTCGGGCTCGAGAATTGGTGGGACGAGCCATTTGGTCATTCTGTCATCACAGACTGATAAACTAGCTTGTCCCTACCGTAAATATCCTCATTCTGCCACTTTCGGAGATGGTGTTAGCGAGGCAAATATCAGGGTGCTTCCCTGCAGATCATTTTGATCTGTGTCTGTCTCGTATTCTCATTGGAGAGTGCATCTTTTCGCAAAAGCTGATGTCTGTCTCTTGATCAGCTTCTTCATCTATTTCTTCATGTAGGTTATTGTGGCACATATACATGTTCCTCTAAAGTGGTTAAGGATGCCAGCGTGGCCAAGAGATGATTATCGATCCCTTCGACCGCATTGAAATCTCCTTAACGCTGTATATAGCTCACCGAAATCCCGCGCAACGGTGATCATGGGCGTTGCCGTGAAGATTACGTCGAAGTATCATGGCGACGAAAGAAAACAAGCACGGCGTCCGAATGAAGGAATTGCAGGAAAGTACATATTTCTTGACTTGATTTAATTCAGAAAAGTAATTTAAAATGCTGATAGGTAGTGGCTTTCTCCGTCAAAGTTTGTCCATGGTTATAATATCACATCGACACTCCCTACGCCGGGACACAGCTGTAGTTCTTTCAGGGCAGTAATCAGTGGATTAGTTCCTTATGGATTCACTAGCAAAGTATGTCTGTCTCTTCTCTCTTTGCCTGATACGGCATCAGTATTCGTGATTGGCCTTTGGTTCCGGACCAGAGAACGCTCTTCCCTGACCCATTATTGGGTTCGGGAAGAGCGTCCCTTGGACAGGAGTCGCTTACCTTCTCTTTCTTCTGGTGAGTCATCTGGCTCCGAGATCATACAAGATTTCACGGCTTTGCGTGACACCGGGAAAGCTGCTGTCTCATATTCTTATGTTGATGGACGTTGATAACCAGAACTGCTGGGGCTTACTCTGTTTTTCTCCTCCCGATTCAAGTCCTCGTGACGTACTTTCCAAGCCCGTCAGTTGTCAGGAGTTGTCAGGTCATCAACCGAAAAGCAGGATGACCAGTGATTGTCTATTGATTGCGAACCAGAGGATGCTCTTTCCTGAGCCGGAGCGGGCCGGGGAAGAGCATCCCCCGGTTCTGAATCCCGCATCAGCCGCTATATATCTTTATTTTGATTGAAGCAAAACCGCCAGAGCTTATTCCCTCTCCTCATCCAGCCTCACGTCCGAATTTCTAACTGGTCACGCGTCACCGCATCGATTCCCCGAAGAAGGACTCAAGCTCATTGCTTAGCACTCGTACCCCAACTACTACGCTATAGTATGGTAGGACTTCATTCAGACAAATCGGAACACAGAGATCGCAGTGGTTGATTGATAGACGAAGGCTGAAATCGTGCCAGTCTTCTTGACCATGGGGGTGAATGGTGATGGTGATGGCGATATGGATCGAGCTGCAGAACCTAATGGTCCTCAAGGTCCTTGCGCGGCATCGGGGATCCGGACTCAGGAAATTTTGAAGTCTCCAGCATTATTTACCTAGCGAGTCTGCGATTAATTCTCCTGCAATTTATCGGCACAATAGAGAATTTCAGACTCAGCAGTGCCACACCCACATTCGATGAGAGCGTTTTCGTGTCAGTGTATCCTCATGTGGAGGCCGAGATAGATTCCTTGTCCAACTGCAAAGACCTCAACTGGCAGGTAGCGCCCGTGGTGCAAATTCTCGGTGCGGGGTACTGAGGATGGTATCCTCTGTGGTAGAGTATCTTACTCTCGACTAGGGGGGGTTCTATATTGCCAGAGTGAATAACGAAGCTGACCGCTCACATTGGCGCGAACTTTTTAGGCCATTTGAGAAAAAAGAAGTTACATCGTGTGCCCGACAAACCTCACTGGCATCGGGGCGATCTCCCGTTTATTACTACAACCAGAGGGGAGGGAAAACCACCTTTGGGGCTATTACCGGAGCTGGAGGTCTGTTCTATTCCAGAAGCAGCAGCATGACTTGCGGTCACATCCACCATGTCCATCGATTCTTCCCACCGGATCGCAGGCCAACCCCGTACTAGAGCCCTGATTCGATCTCTAAAAAAACCGCCGTGATTCAGGTTGCTGCGAAGCAGCACCGCATCGAGCGCGCGGTCTTGCTTATCAGCGATTTTCACCAGACCCAGACGGTCTTCTGCTTGTCCGTGTGTGTACCACTTAACCCTTGGCTCCTTTTATCGCATCACAATTTGACACCATCTCAGCCATTAGGGAGACCGCGATTGCACAACACACGCAACGTAAGACTACTCGTGGGCTTTTTCTGATGCTGGTCCGGGCGACATCTCTCAAATCAAGTAAAGCAGAAGCCGAATGAGACCGAGCTACACAGTAATTTTGCAACGGCCATACCACACAATACGTTTGCCGAGCCAAATATTTTTGTGAAGCATCGAAATCACCAGTATCGACTGAGTAGGGCAGAGCAGGTCTGAGAGCGCTATCCTCAGCATCACGATTTTTCCCTCAACAAATAGACACGATGGCGATAGAATTGTACTCATTCTTATATGTATCAGGATGACTTATCAGAGAATAGAATGACCACAGACAAGGCAACATACGTGTACGCGGGTGATATAGTGATCATAGGATGCAGGTAAAGATCATAATCGGAAAACTCCAAGTGTTGGCTAAATAAACAAGGGTACATAGTGAGTGCAACTCGGTCTTCATAATGGCTGAGATGGTCAAAAATTGTGATGAGGTGAGTGTGCGTGGACCTGAGTGGTATTTGGGTGACAGAAGAATGCCTTGTGAATCCTCCATGGCAGTCGTGGGCTGAGCACGAAACCGCTCGACAAGAAGCGAGCATCGCACCACAACCCATGAGCATCGCAGAATGAGAGGATTTCAGTCATGGATCAGAGATACGGGGTGCCCTGCGTTCTGGCGAGAAGTAATGAATCTAGTGAGTGCATCCCCATCATCGCCGCTTCCCGAATATGAGAGCTCCTTTAGCTCCGGTAATAGCTCCATGGGTGATTCTCCATCCTCTGATGCCAAAGAATGAGAGAGTGCCCGGATGAGCACCCTGGGTACATGAAGCACCTTCAGACTGCTAAATGACCTCAGAAGTTCACGCCATTGTGACCGGTCTGCCTCATTTGCTGGAGAGCTAAGGTATCTGTCAGTATACTTGAGAATAAGATGCTCCACCGAAGAGAATACTATCTTCAATGCATGGATAATTTGCACTGCGGACGCCACCTGCCAGTCTAGGTGTCCACCCATAACCTCCATGTACAGTAGATCCATCCTAGCCACTACATTGGGGTACACTGACATCGAAATGCGCTCGCCGAACGTGAGAGCAGCACGGCTGAAGCTGAGATTCTCCATTGAGCTGAGAAATTGCACAAGGTGCGGAAGGGGAGAGGAGAGCTGGCCGAAGAACTCGATTCGGAGCGTCTCGAGGAGAGGGGTGGTCATGTGAGGAAGAAGTGCTTCCAAGTAAACGCTAGCACCTCCGAACGCAAAGTTGCGAAGATTAGGAAGTGTGATGTGTGTCATGATCGGGGAATGCAACAGTTGCCCCTCAACATCATGGTTGGGAACAGGAGTGTGGAAGTCAATCCAGAGGGTCTCGAGTTGAGGGGTGTGTAGAAGTGGTTGGAGCAGATCATTTGGATGGAAGTTTGCAGATTGTAGGATATCGCCAAGAGAGAGTGAGACGAGGTTGACAGCCTGAGAAGTCATAAGCAATGGAGAGCCTAATGGAAATACAAAGTTCATGAGTAAGAGGTGGCGTAGATGTGGTGCTTGGAATGTCTTTGGAAGTACCAAACCCGTAATTTCTTTTGTCGGAGGCATAATAACCAAGCATTCTAGGATGGCAAATTCGTTGTCTATGGCCTTAGTAGGCTTCTGTAAGCCCCGAACAGGCATTAGAAGACGGATACTGCGCACACGATCACTGTGCTGGAGTGCAAGTAGAATTTGCTCTTCATCTTCTGTAGTGACATCGTGATCATTATCGTGAAAGTAATCGATAATGAGGGGAAGAGGAGGTGAATGTGCCAGCATGTCTGCTACCGGCATGCGATACGTGCAAAGAAGGCTAAGACGGAGGTAGGATGCTGATGCGAGTACGAGGCATCGCCATCTATGGCAAATATGCGCGAGCTTGTACCAACATTCCTGGTGCCACCCCTGGACATCTACAAGATAAGCATGGTCTTCGTCCACTGGCAAGGAAATTGGGAGATAGAGGTAGAATATGTTGAGAAGCACATCGTCATTAAGGATGTGAATGGATGTCCTATACGGAAGTGTGTGGTGGTAGGTGGGTGGACCGAATTTATTCATCAGCTGATAAAAAGAGCAGAAGGGAACGTGCCTCGAGCATTGGAACCCGTTGGTCGGTACATCTCGGCTGATTATCTCGGGGGATTGGGCGGGAAATAAGGGATGAAGCATTCGGGTGGAGTATGTGTTGATGTTCAGTTGGTCAGACCTCATGCACCCAATGCCTGCCCTATACGCTTGCCTGTTGGCTTATCTCACGTGATGTGCCCAACTGCAAACCAGCTGGTGGCAAAGGAACTAGCTGATGCCTGTGGGGGACACACTGATGAACGGTGGGGGTGATATGCCTGAGGCCACTAGTAATAGTCCATCTGTAGGAGAATGACCGAATCGTGCCTTCGTCGATTTTTGTTTAGCCCATTAATATTTATATCATGCATCCCATGGTTGATTTCGTAATTCATATCCGTACACTGATGTCGTAGTTCGTGGTACCGTGGTACGGTAGTTCCTTTCCTTCTCATGAATTCATGATCGAGCCACCCGAACACGACAACCAGCTTTGCTCTCATTTTCAGCAGCAACGATTCGCAATATTTATTCTCAGAGATTCTCTCTTCTCCACAGTATACCATTATACTATCCACCGATAAGCTCAGCACAGCTGAGTGAGTCGAGATCTGGGTAGAGAATGGTGAGCATGTCAGGTACCGAGTACATGCATGCACATGATCTTACTCTCGGCGCTCCGAACTTTACGTGTGGTGCGTCGTTCCCACGAGGCCAACTTCACCTTCGTAATTGCTCACCTCCTACCAATGCCTCGCTGCTTGACCACCGCTATCTGCCTTCCATTCGTTGGAAGGTGCAACCGAGGTACACGCGCTAGTAATCATGGGTCCAAACACTCAAGGTATGTCTCCTATGCAATGTATATCATTGTGAGCAAACTCGAACTACTACTATAGCACACATCGTATATCTATCCACATCCTCAATGATGATGTGCTTCTCAACATATTCTATCTCTATCGACCAATGCTCATTAATGAAATCGAGAATCTCCCTGAGGGCCTTGTCGAGCCAGAGTTATGGAACAAGGAACGTTGGTGGTGCAAGCTCGTGCACGTTTGTCAAAGATGGCGATACCTCATACTCTCGTCAGCATCCCACCTCCGTCTTCACCTTCTCTGTACATATGGCACGCCGGTGGCAGATATGCTGGCACATTCACCTCCCCTTCCCATCATCATCGAACATTTTGACCGACATCATGACATTACTACAGAAGATGAAGAGGGGATAGGCCTTGCACTGCGGCACCGGGATCGCGTGCGCAGCATCCGCCTCATGCTGCCTTTTTTGAGTTTGCAGAAGTTCATCGAGGCCGTAGACGACGAATTTCCGATCCTTGAATGCTTATGTATCGCCGAGCATGATTCTGCTTAGTACTGCCGAAGACATTTCAAGCACCACATTTACGCCACCTCTACCTGACGAACTTTGCTTTTCCAACAAAATCTCAATTACTTACGACTGCTGTCAACCTTGCAACTCTCTTGCTGGATATCGTACCATCTGCCGATTTCCACCCAAACGATCTTCAGCGACTTCCACTCATACCTCAGCTTGGGGCTCTCGGAATCAGCCTTCGCTCGCCTGTTCTCAACCATGATGTTCTGAGGCAATTGCTGCATACGCCCATTATGACATGCACCACACTTCCCAACCTTCGCTGGTTCGGTTTCAGGGGTGCCAGCGCTGATTTGGAAGCGTTTCTTCCTCGAATGACCGCCCCTTTCCTGAAGAGGCTCGAAATCAATTTCTTCAATGAGCCTACCTTTTCCATTCCGCATTTGCAGCAACTTGTCAATACATCGGAGCGCCTCAGATCGAGCAGTGCCGGTCTCGCGTTCGAAGAGGGGGTCGTTAACGTGGTGGTAGGTTCCGATGAAGAGGCCAAGGTGGATGGCTTGTCCTTGGGTATTGAGTGTGGACAACTTGACCGGCAGCTAGCGTCCACGGCACAAATTTGCAGTGCACTTGGTACAGTATTCTCCGCAGTGGAGTACCTTGCTCTTGGGTATATGAGGCACACATCGCCGAATTGGAGCAATGAAGCCAACCCCACACAGTGGCGCGAACTTCTCAGGCCGTTCAATAGAGTGAAGACACTTCGTGTGCCCGACGAGCTAGTCTGGGCGCTCTCTCGTTCCCTACAATCAGAGGGAGAAGAATCACCGATGGAACTATTACCGGAGCTGAAGGAGCTCGTGCATTCTGGAAGCCATAGCTATGCTCGTGACGCATTCGCCGAGTTCATCGATTCCCGCCAGAACACAGGCCACCCCGTAACCTGGGTACACCTGTGATGAATCCCCAATTCTGCGATACGTAGGGCGCTGTAGGTACCGTATCGAGCAGCCTTGCCGCACTGGGGATTTACCGGCCGTTCTTCCCTCATCAGGAAGTCACTCAGACCCATGCCAACTCTCATTCCACCACGACTTCGACCATCTCGGTCTCTAACCAAGGAGAATCACAATGCGGAGCACACTTCATTTATAGGGGTCATCCTCTACAAGCTCGCATCATCCTGTACCTCTGGATGCCCATATTCTTTAACCCTAGCACCTACGGTTCTCCAGTTGTTACCTTCAACTATATCCTATGATTACTATGACGACCACACACATATTTATGTCGATTTGTCCATTATCTGCTTTTGTCTGGTATGTCATCCGTATGTATTTAAAGGTCTAATAGGATCGTCGTACTCTAGTTGTGTCATGACATCTGTCGACGGTGAACCCGTAGCGTTGAAGATTGCAATCTCAAAACCGCTCAGCTCCCAGCTCACGCTGGCGATGTCCGATGTTTCACAAAAGTATATATTTGACTTGGCAACGTTCTGTGTGGCGTGGCCGCCACGCATTAACTGTTCAAATTGTTGATTGATCGGTGCCGCCAGCTTCTCAGGCTTGATTCTCAACGTTACTACTCCCTTTTAATTCTCAGAGACACGCACCCCTCTCCGCACCATGATGTGTACAATCTACTGATATACCCGACTAGGTCGGGGTCTAGAAAGTGTCAATGAGTGATGAGTTGAGCAGGGCCAGGGTTTCATGTGGCGTGGGCGTGAGTGCCGGGCCGGTACAGAGCTGCAGCCGCAGCACAAAAAGCAGTGCGCCTGGGGTACACGTGGCATGTCATCAACCATATCTGCTGTCCCATCTCCCGCACCACACTCCTCGCTTTCCAATCTGTTGATAATAATTGGAAAAACAGTGTGGCCGCGATTACACTGGCACGCCAACACTCCCATCATCTGCGATTTACCAGACGGTCTTCTTGCTCGTCCGAGTAACCCACCGACTGACCTTTTGGCTGTTCTCATCCCCATCCCAAATTTGACCATCTCAACCACCATTAAGGAGACCGCGAGGCAAACGCGCGCAACGTAGACTACTAGTGGGCCTTTTCCTGATGCTGAGACTGGTCTGGGAGACGGGAAAGTCTGGGAGACCCATGTTCCTTATCTCCCAAATCAAGTGGCGCAGAAGCCAATGGGACTGAGCTACAATAATTAGCAATGGCTACACCATATAATACGTTGCCGAGCCAAATATTTTTGTGAAGCATCGAACATCACCAGTATCGACTGGTAGGGCAGAGCAGGTTTGAGAGCGCTATCCTCAGCATCACGATTTTCCCCTCAACAAATAGACACGACAGCGATAGAATTGTATTCATTCTTACATATATAAGGTTGGCTTATCAGAGAATAGAATGACCACGGACAAGGCGACATAGGTGTACGCGGACGATATAGTGATCATAGGATGTAGGTAAAGATCATAAATCGGAGAACTGCAAATGTCGGCTAAGTAAACAAGGGTACATATTGAGTATGCATCTCGGTCTCCACAATGGCTGAGATGGTCAAGATTGTGATGAGATTAGAGTGTGCGTGAATCTAAGTGATAGTCGGATGACAGAAGAATGCTCTGTGAATTATCCATGGCGCTCGTGTTGCTGAGTATTGCAAGCACGCCGAGCCAGACGGCTGGACACGGTGCTCAAATCGCACCACAACCCATGACTATCGCAGAATCAGAATGAGAGGATTTCAGTGATAGACCAGAGCTACGGGGTGCCCTGCGTCTTGGCGAGAAACAATGAATCTGGTCAATGCATCGCCCCCATCGCTGCTTCCAGAATATGAGAGCTCCTTCAACTCTGGTAATATCTCCATGGGTGATTCTTCATCCTCATCCTCTGGTTCTAAGGAACAGGAAAGCACCCGGATAAGCTCCTCGGGTACATGGAGCACCTTTAGATTGCTAAACGACCTCAGAAGTTCACGCCATTGTGATCGGTCCGCATCATCGGTCCACTCCAGCGACATAGAGTTAGAGTTGCTGTTAGTATACTCGAGAGCAAGGTGCTCCACCGAAGAGAATACTATTCTCAATGCATTGATAATTTGCGCTGCGGACGCTACCTGCCGAACCAGGTGTCCGCAGCTAACCTCTATGGACAATAAAGCCATTCTGGCCACTGGATGGAGATACACTGACACCATAGCACCCTCATCGAACGTGAGAGTGGCACAGCCGAACCTGACATTCCCTATTGTGCTGAGAAATTGCAGAAGGTGCGGAAGGGAAAAGGAGGGCTGGTCGAAGAACTCGATTCGGAGCATCTCGAGGAGAGGGGTGGTCATGTGAGGAAGAAGTACTTCCAGGTAAGCGCTAGTACCTTCAAACGCGAAGTTGCGAAGATTAGGAAGTGTGATGTGTGTCATGATCGGGGAATGCAACAGTTGCCCCTCAACATCATGGTTGGGAACAGGAGAGTGGAATGCAATGCCGAGTATCTCAAGTTGAGGGATGTGTAGAAGTAGTTGGAGCAGATCATTTGGATGGAAGTGTGCAGATTGTAGGATATCGCTAAGAATGAGTGAGACGAGGTTAACAGCCTGAGCAATCGTAAGCAATGGAGATCCTATTGGAAAAGCAAAGTTCGAAAGCATGAGGTGGCGTAGATGTGGTGCTTGGAATGTCTTCGGAAGTACCAAGCTCGTTATTTCTTTTGTCGGAGGCGTAATAACCAAACATTCTAGGATGGTAAAATCGTTGTTTATGGCATTGGCAAGCTTCTGTAAGCTCGGAACAGGCATTAGAAGACGGATACTGCGCACACGATCACGGTGCTCGAGTGCAAGCAGTATTCCCTCTTCATCTTCTGTAGTGACGTCGTCATCTTCGTCAAAGTAATCGATAATGAGGGGAAGAGGAGGTGAGTGTGCTAGCATATCTGCTACCGGGGTGCGATGAGTGCAAAGGAGGGAAAGACGGAGGTAGGATGCTGATGCGAGTATGAGGGATCGCCATCTTCGGCAAACATGCGCGAGCTTGTACCACCAATGTTCCTGGCCACGGTGGCAATCCGAGTCATTCATAATATGATCAAGATCTGCGTCTGCTGACAAGGAAAATGGTAGATGGAGATAGAATATGTTGAGAAGCACATCGTCGTCAAGGATGTGGATAGATGTCCTATACGGACTGTAGTGGTAGAGCTGATGAAAAGAGCACGAGAAGAGAACGTACATCGAGCATTGGAACCCGTTGGTCGGTATACCTTGATTGACTCTTTTGGTGGATTGGGCGAGAGATAGGGGATGAAATATTCAGATGGAGGAGTAATTACTGAGGATGCGCTGTTTGCATGTGTTCAGTCCCCTTGGCGCAAAACGGAAGGTCATGTGGTATCTTTTATTTAAGATCCGAGTTGAAGTGCACGAGCTTGTATTAGTGTTGTTTATTTATTTTTTCGCCTTTTCTCCTTTCTGTAACCACCTCCTGCATAGCGTCTACCTCTACCTCCATCATGGATGTCGATTCCGAAACCTCCCGCAACTCTTCAACCACCCGAAGCGCGTTGTGGCGCTGCTTCACTTCCTGACGGAGACCAGAATCTGCGCGAAGCCGAGGACGGAGTGGGAGCCGGGATGAGGGCAAAGCATGGAAAACACACAGCGAACGGGTGGTTTTTAGACACACCCTCACGACCACCATACAGTACAATCTATCACCACCCTTAACCAGCACGCTATGGTTTCTCTCCAAAACACCACACACGCCTAAGCATAGTACGTTACATACGTGACCGCCTCTGTACTTCTTCGTATGCGCCGCAGTATACAAATTCGGATTCAAAAAAAATAAAAATTCATGGATGTCGATATGAAGATCAAGGATGACCCTGAAAAGGAAAAAGACCGAGACTACGATTGCGACAGAGACCGTGATAGAGAAAGAGACTCGCGACGTAATAGAGACCGCGAGAGGGGACAGAGATAGGGACCGTGACGGACGGGACTCTGGGGAGCCTTTCCCGAAGTTATTTACACACTCTCATCGCTTTTGTTATCGCTAATGACTATAAATGCCTTGTTTCTCATTACAGTTCGAAGCAGGCGCGGTGGCAGTGGCGATCATTGTGAGCCTGAGGAGCGCGAGCGACGCAACAATGACGTGTGTTCCCCTCCTCCTTTCTTTCACATTGGTGTCACCTCACTATCTATAGCGTCGCCGTCACTCGCGCTCGCCACGCTCTCGTTCATGTTCGCGTTCTCGCTCACGGCGTCGTTCGGCTTCGCCCGGCCGGCATCGTTCGCGCCGTTCGGGATCCCGTGGTGGCTCTTCGCGCAGCCGTTCTCGCGTCCGTGACCGCAAGCCGTCGGAGGCTCGGTGGACCAATAAATGCGCCGCACGAGGAAGCGGACGAGTTCGCCAAGCATAACAAGCGAGAGGACCGCGTGTATGTCGGCAACCTCAGCTACGACGTCAAATACCGCGACTTGATCTAGTTTATGCGGGGAGGTGGGTAGGGGTGTTTTGGTAGCTGGCTTTTTCTTGCTTTTTTTTGGTTGTGGCGGTTGTGTGTGGGATCATCGTTTGGAGAGGTGACGGCACCCTGGAGGTAATAGAGTCCGGGGCCAGAACGAGGGCATGGAGGCAGAAAGCGAGCTCGGTCATTCCCCGTGCTGTGGGAAGCGGATGTTCCCAGCAGTCATCCAGGGACAGGAAGAGGCAGCAGTGAGACTTGACATACCTATTTTACAGGGTGACTCATTTTCCCGATCCTGTACACTCGTGAGTAGGCCGAGTACGGGAGCAGGAAATCGGAGCGAACCTCCCGAATAAATACAGGACGACCCAAAAGCGCCTGTACTGAAAGCTCGCGAATGGCACGCTGTGAATACTCCTGGGACGCCAACTCGACAATTCTGACAAGTAGAGTCAGAGTGTTACGAAGAAGGGTGATGAAAGGAGATACATACCCGCATCCCTTAGAGATACCGGTCGGTGTGACAAGCACCTCGGCGAACAAGACCTCACCAGCTAATAACCCCGACAACGACAATCAGCTCAGCCATCCTGCTTCTCACTATGGCCCTGTCGAGACCGGGAAAAAGAAACCACCAGCCCCTCAACTCATCTATCCAAACCCTGCCCCTGGACCCCCACCTCGACCGGCATACCATAACACCTTCGGTCAAAATCCGGGTAACCAGCTTTCCGTTGGAAATGTAAGCGTTCCTACCTGTCCGTTATCGGACCAAGATTTAGCCCCTTCCAGTTGCCATATCAGGCCGGGTGGCAGGATTTGAAGGATCTGTTCAAATCCGCGGGCAACATTGTCGCGCTGACATCAATATTGGGGCGGATGGTCGACCTAAAGGCAGTGGCACAGTGATATTCGAAACTGCGAAGGATGCCCAACAAGCTATCAGTGCGTGACCATTCAACCCTCCCTTCGCAGTATTCGCTATGCGACCAGGCATGCTCAACGAATTTGACTGGTATGGTCGCATCCTTGAAGTCCGCGAGGTGAGGCTCACTCTGCACCGATGTCTTGACCCTTATCTTCCCTGTTTAGGACCGTTATGCTGGGTTGTCTGGACCCGGGGGTTATCGCGGCGGTTTCCGTGGTAGAATGCGGGGCCTCCGAGGCGGCCTACGAGGTTCACCTTATGGAGGGCGCGGTGGTTTCTGACGCGGCGGGTATGCTGCTGGTGGCCGCGTTTTGATGTATGTAGACTGGCGAGGTGGCTAATTCGGGGATATCGGCAGCTACCATGGTCAACAACTAATGAGGATCTGATCGAGCTGTTCGAGACCACCGGTCCAGTTGAACTTGCGGAAATTCTTATTTGACGGCTCACGGTCCAAGGGTAGCGGGCGTGGTGCAGTTTGCACAGGTCGCAGAGGCAGAGACAGCCATTGGTGCGTTCCTCTCTTCAGGTTTTACTTCGTATGCGAAGTAACACGGTGGCCAAGTTCCAGCAATACATGTATGGGGGCCCGACCCCTTAGTGTACGATTTAACGATCGCTAGCACAGATTCACCCCCACAGCAGCCAAGGGTCGACCGGCCGTACCGATGCAGCCGGACGGCATGTGAAGGGCCCCCCTTGCGTATGCTCGGTCCATGTGTCCTTGTGGCTTACTAGTCCTCGTTTTATGTCATGTAGGGTCTTGCCTTTAGTAAAAATATGTGGCAAACATAGCTTTGCCATAGTTGATGAAATCTACCAGTGGGCAAGTGTTCGTGTCGTTGACTTTGTGCGGAGCAAACGGCAGTTGCCAGCATTGCCAACATAAAGCTGCCGCAGATCGGAGGGGCAGCACCGTTAATTATATCAACTTCAGTCCAGGCTTATGATAAGGACGGTCAGATGACAAGGACAAGGAACTGACCTCGGCATCGTATCCCATTTATACAGAGTAAAAGGATTCAGGGATCTGTATATGTACAAAGTGTAGCATAGGCTCAACTACCCCGTAGATAATATGCGCCACGTGAAGTCGCTGCCCTGCAGCTATTGTCAATTGCCACATGACGTGAGTGAAGTGGGTGCATCGTACATCGTCTCCCGTATCGTCCCAATTGCACACATACTCAAGGCTATCGAAATTTGCGTATTGCTTAAAAGCGACTGTTTTCCACTTTCCGTCTTCGCCTTTCCATTTCACTGCTGATTTGCTTGTCCCACGCGTGGACTACCAAATAGTCAGAAATTGGCCAATTGTGCCCTCGAAGTACGATAGACAACCCAATAATAATCGGAAACAGTCGGTTGATTCACAAACTCGAGGTCGTACTCCCCGCAACGGGGCCTAAGGAGGAATAGGTTAAACTCTAGGACCGCTTGGCTAATAGTTTGTCGTGACGATACCACATATATGATGGCAAAATATCCGGGTCGCAAAGCCATCTCAAAAATACCAAAGGAGAGCTAATGCTCTTCAGCTGGTGGCCACTGTCGCTAATGACACAGGCATAGGTGTTAGGTTTCTCAGGATTGGCCGTCTTGGAGATCTTCAAATTGAGGCGGTTGGACGCGAAGAAAATGGTACCAGTCACACTAAATGTCCCTTCCTTGCCGGACCCGATCGCACTGAAACTGCCGGGATTGCTATTCGTAGCAGGCGCAACGTCGTAAAGGTAGAAGCCCAAGGGTAAGAAAGTAGTTTCCTCTAAGGAACCTTCGAACAAGCCCCCAGACCAATAACCCAGCTCTGAGAAAATAATAATAATCAAGAACAAGGTGCGCACTAAGTAAACCACGTGGAACTCACGGATTGTATTGTCTGTCATCTCTGAGACGGGGGAGAGGGCAGAAAGTGGGTAAGTCTATAGTCAGCCAGACTATATCAGTTTTCGCCGCTCCACTGGCAGGCTGATCGTCTGACGAATGCGCCACATTGCGGCCACAAGCTTCCGGCGAGCGTAATCGATGAGTGTTGACATCATTGAACGCGACGAAGCTTGCGGGTTGCCAGTGAGCAGAACTATGACGCCAAAAGACCGTAGACCTAGACATTGAGGAATGCCAGCTGCCAGCAGCGTCATAGCCCACCTGAGGCCCGGGGGTTGACATGTTGACACATGTTGTGTAACGTATGACGAAGGATCACATCCATCGTTCGAGACTCCATTTCACACCACATTGCCCCCTCCAACGTGGTTGCCTACGGGGTCAGTTTCAATTATAGCCAGTTGCAAAACGATAGACCGTCCACTGCCAAAATGCAAAAAGGCCCCACCTTCCTGTTGCGGTAAAAGTAAGCGTGACCGTGACATCAAATTCCACCTCATAATGTACATACTTATATGTATAGAAAAATACGTTAGCAGGAAGGGATGCAACCTCACGTTTGCCAGTGCCAGATTCTAAGTTCAACTTTTCTCCTGGGAATTATTGCGTGATGCGGACCCTTGAACTAACAAGAAAGGAAGCATGGGATTATGAGGTGGAATTCGATGTCACAGTCACGCTTACTTTTACCGCAGTAGGAAGCTGGGGCCTTTTTGCATTCTGGCAGTGAACTATCGTTTTGCAATTGGCTGTAATTAATCGATTATCGATCCATGCACGCTTCATCTACGTATCAATGCATCGCACAGTGCTTTGCGTAAAACAGTCGCCCACGCGGCCTTGTGCTCATCAAACGCAATCAGGTTAAAATGGGGGGCGTAAACTCAGTGTCCTCCGACCCTTCCTTGCTGTCGCTAAACCCCGGGGCTACTACTATGCCGGACGTTATCCAGCCAGGCTTCTACATTTTTATGAATGAGAGAGGTGGGACTTCCATCGACGTTTTGCCCGGAAATGTAATTGCTGGTCAGAACAAGAAATTCCTACAACATGCTCAGAGATTGATCTCATATCTTAATTGATTACAGGATGCCCGCGCGATGACAGCAGAGAGACACAAAAGGTTGCTATCCAGTCCATACCCTGACCACTGCCGATAAATTGGCTACCTTTCATAGTGGCAAGTTGAATCATCTGGTCAAGGCTATACCATTCGCAACGTTTCAACAAGACTTTACATGACTGCAACCCCATATGACCGTTATCATGTCATGGTGTCGTCAACCGTGCGCAAATGGACATTTGAAACTGATTGGAGGGGAGGCCCCAATCTTACGTTGAGTCTCAATACCCATATGTGTGAACGATTTGTTGATAACGTGAAACAGGATTGGTTTGGTGGGCAGCGGGTTTATCCTTGATTTATCAGATTATGGGTCGCCCACGCCAGGCCAGCCTGTACGCCTTTCTCCCTCTAATCGAGCACAAGCCTGATTTGTTGATTGTACTAAAGGTTCTGCTTGCTCCAAGGCGTAATCATCGTGAGCCATGTCAATTTTGGACTTTGATACCAGTTCAACAGAAGGTCTGCATCACTCACTACACTTCCACCTCGTCACAAGAGTTTTAATTTTTGAAATTCACCTGCCAAGCGTTCACTGGCATCCAGAGGTACCCATGTGAGTCAACTGCTGTCCAGAAATGCGCCCAAAGTGAGCCTAGCAATGGAATCCTCCAGCGTGAAGTGTTTTCAACTTACAGTATCTTCAGCGTGATGACTCGAGCATCCAACTATCCGTAATTCAACAATGGGAGACATCAGAGGGTAGAAATGTACAGATGGTTGTGAAGGTCTAAGGAAAACCATTCCCACGTCTTCTGCTCGTTTGTATTTCGGCCAGAAACTAAAAGGAAAACTGAAGGAAAATGATCTGTGATCTGTACCACGCGCTCCGGCTTTGGTGGAGGACTACAGCCGGGAACGTATGAGCCCAGCGAGTGTCCCAGTTGGCCGATCCACTCTGGCCAATCCTATTAATTCCCCAGATGGTAGATACTTCCAGCTGTATGTAAGCAGGAAAGAAGAGGTGGGCGTTCACACGTTCACCGCGTACGTTCACCAGTTTTTGCTCTCCCGTCATCACGTGGACGCTCGGCCCACCGGCATATCGGTTTACACCATTTACAACTGTTATTTTAAGGCATTGGACGATTGTTTTCTGTCCTGTACACCGTCCATCTGGCAGTTGCTCCAAGCCATGATGGGTATGGTACAGTACGGACGTGTCTATTCCATAGCGCGAGGTGACATGTGACTCAGCGCTCAGCAACTGAGGCTTTGGTTTAGCAATTATACTTTCCGGTAGTATTATGATACGGGCTCCCCTCGGCCTTCTAAACCCCATCACTTAACTGCGGATTACGCGCGGCAAGCCCTCAAACACACCTGGGGCGCACGGCCCAAGTCCCTGACTAGAGCTACATTGCATTACCGTCGCAGTTGTGTGCAATTATACGACAAGATATATGTACAAGTGGGACCACCGTCACCTCATTTACCATCCACGCGCAAAAGAGTGCAACCCGTAGCGCTAGAGCATTCGAATAGCCTACTCATTCCTCAACACGATAACCGGTTCCGCCTCAAATTTTGTGCGGTGAAAAATGATAATCCCTTTGCGTTTACACGGCGTAAGCCGCCCCCGAGTACGAGTACGACGCCATGGGAGTAGGAAAGCGCGGGCTCATCGTCGGCTGGGGCCTCTGCACGGGGAGGGAGATAGGTACGGGCACGCCGCCAGAAGAGGAAGGCGTGAATGTCATGCCAGTCGGCTTGAGGGTCGGCGGCAGGCCCCTGCGCTGCATATCCCGGAACTCCATCGCCTTTTTGCGGTGTTCGTCGCGTTTCTTGCGTTCGCGTAGCTGGCGGAGGTAAGAATACATGAGAAAGCCACCGAGAATGAGGAAGAAGACTGTTTTTTTTCCGGCAGGGGTCCATGTGTTGGAGAGAGGAGGAGGGGGGGGGGGGGAAAGAATGTGTATGATTAGTGTGGCAGTTCCAAACGAGTAGAGGGCACAGTGCAGGGTGTGCACTGCAAAGAAGAGACGTACGAATCGCAGCGACTATGCAGAGGATTGCCAGCGTCGGCAGGTGGGGCTTTGAAGATGAGGTAGGACATTGCTCTGCCCCGACGTCGCTACTACGGCACAGTAGATCCCGAGATCACGCGGGGTGTTTGGACAAATGAGAACAAAAGAAAAAAAAAGCAAGACGTGGCAGAGAGGCGGACTCACGGATTTGTGCTACAAGCCGCATTCGCGGTTGGGAGCGAGAGCAAAACGATGGGAAGGATGCATAGAATGCGAACGAGGGTCAGTGGAGCTGCTGATCCCGCGGCCGCGCGTGGAAAGACTTGGCAAAAAAAGAAAAAAGGAAAAAAGAGTGAGCGCGATGAACGAACGAGACGAGACGGAGGGGAAACACACCAAACATGAGTGTCCGAGTGGGTTTTTCTTTTTCGACAAAACAAATAGAGAATGAATAAAAAATTGTAAGAGAGGGCAGCCTGCTGCTCAAGTTCGTTTTGTTGCGTAAAAAGATACTCGTAGAGAAAACCGAGAGACGATGAGTTGGAAGCCAAAACCCCTAGGACACGAAGGCAAAACGAGCTATATACCGCGCGAGGAGCATTGTGGACGAGGAGAGCTTGGTTATGTGGAGAGTACGTGTGGCTCGCCCTGCCACAAACGCAGGGGAAAAAGAAACGCGAGTTGGGCCTCCGAAGTCAAAGCAAAGCGACATGGTTCGTATAAACGGAAACGAGTCGACCAACCAACAAGAGAAAAAGCCCAATGCATATGGCGCGCTGAGGGGAGATTTACGCTCAGTGGCAGGCGTCGACGGGGTCAGCGACGCAGTTCCAGATGCGCGGACCCAGGATGCAACCACGACACACAGCATACAGCTGGGTTCAAAAAAAAAAAACCTTGCCATGGCCGTCCGAGACAGATCTATTGTGGCGGCAAAGTCCCGAGCGCGAGCATAATCACCTACCACAACCTCAGCTTCTCCACGACACGACTAGTAACATCTAACTCGAGGAATAAACGGGGTTGGTCGTGCGTTGAGTTCCACAGTGCCTCATAGGTGGTCGTGGGGGAGTCTAACCGTGCCTCAGAGCAGCCCTGGTCATGGCTCACATCGCCACATATTTGTCTAACGCTAGGAAGACTCAGATGGGACCCATTTCGTGAGAAGGTTGCCAGACACATCAACATAATGCGATGTGCAAGTCACGTGAACCCGCAGCCTTTTGGTGTACAAGCACTCGACCGTAGAAATGCGTGTATGGTTGTCTATGGTCCAATGACGAGCATAGATAAAATAATACTGAGAGAGGAGGAAGCGAGGGGCGTAGAAGGGAAGATAGTAGTTAAATATCAAGATCGATGAGCAGCTTCAAGTTCGCTTGCGTGAAAGATGGACTCTTCCGGCCAAGAATGGCAAGTGACATCACAACAATCTGCTTGTAGTCCACTGAGCGATACTTCAACCATAGGAGAGGCGAGAGTGGAAGCGAAAGTGCTGGTGTTACTGTATACGCCGTTTTCAAGTTGAAGCGCGGGATTGAAGCGTGTCACGTGTTAGATCAGGTGCAGGATTGATTTGTCATCCATCGGGCATCATCTTCCCCGCTTCCCCCCGAACCACTTTTCTTCCGCATGCCGTTTGCTCGGGGCGGTCTTACAACGACACTGTACGGCACATTACGTTCGCTTCACAAAATACCATTTACCTACATTGATGCTGCTCTACCTCACATCGGCGATCCCCGAACTTGTCTATGAGCGTGAGGATCACAGATTATGCATGCCAGAGCGGAGATTCGATGGGAATATGCACGAGCGGGAGAGGTGGGTCGATCAGAAGAAACTGTTCCCAGAGCTGTTAATCCTTTCACTAGACAACCATCATCTTTGGTCACACGGGCCTTAAGGGGGTCAAATTCGACGCTCGTGCTCGTCACGCGGAGGTATAATGCGCGCCTGCGACTTGAAACAATGGCTGCGCGCGCCACGTAATCCGGTATCCAATAGGAGCGGGGGAGTGTGTGTACTACCACGCACAGGCCATCGCGGATACCACAATAGGGTCATAAGGACCAAGGACAGAGGGAAGTCCTGGTCCTGGTCGCATGGAAGTTCTGGTGGCATGGATGACGTGGCGTGCGAGCATCACTCACTCGGTGTTCCTCGACTTCCAGGGCGTCACTCGGTTCAGTCGGCACAACGGCACTACGAGGTGTGTACGGCATCAACTCTTTCAGGGCGGACTGTAGGGATTACCCAGGGGAAACAAAAGATAACTGTAGCTATTAACTTTGGGGGTATGCACCTCGAACAGTTAGGGACAAGATCCGAGACGACCAGCGACTCCAATAAGGAGACTTGAAGGAGAGAACGAAGAGCGCATATGTATGGGGACGGTCGCTTGGGTGTGGCCGTAAGACGAAGGACGTCGCTCTAGACAAGAAACCTGGCCACGTATAATCCCGTGATGATATCAGTACTGATATGGCACGATTTGCGACTTAGTCCTATTCGGAAACGAAACGAAAAGAAATAATCACAGCCACCCGGTGGCTAGCGCCAATCGCCGATGCTTTAGCGTCGCGCCCTGAATTGAGGTGTTTTGCATAAGGTTTGAGTTGGTCCGGTGGTGCTGTGCGCATATTTCACAACGGGGAGGGGAGTAAGTACTAGTTAGGAGTTGAATACAAAAGAATTGGTCTGGGGCTCGGGCAAGAAACCGGAAGACGAGAAAGGAAAGGATGAGCGAGTGAAACCGAGCCGAGAGAAGGATGCCCTTTTATTTAAATCGTATCGTTCCACCACCCACGGCCAATTTCATTGTTCCCCTCCCCCCTCAACTCAACCCATCATGGCCCCCGTTGCTGCTTCCCCCACTCCAATTGCTGCCCCCCTCCCCACAATCCCCCCGACTACTCCCGCCAAGGACAAAAAGGCAGCTGCCCGTAAACGTTTCGAGGCAGTGTATACCGTCGTCCGCGATGACCTCCTCACCGACTTCCGCAAACACAACATGCCAGAGGAATCCATTGAATATTATCGACGCGTTCGTACTTCCACAGATTTTTTTTCTTGCCTTGTGCAATAGTGCCGACCACTAAGATAGAGTATGGACTACAATGTTCCAGGTGGAAAGCTTAACCGAGGATTGAGTGTCGTGGACTCGGTCGCCATCTTCAAGGGCCGCGAACTTACCGAATCGGAATACTTCAAAGCCGCCGTCCTCGGCTGGGCTGTCGAATGGGTTCGTTCTCTTCTTTTTCCTTTCATGCCACGACACGGCCTGACGACCCACTCAAAGCTCCAAGCCTACTTCCTCGTCTCGGATGACATTATGGACGCCAGTATTACCCGCCGCGGCCAGCCTTGCTGGTATCGCGTAGAAGGCGTTGGTCTTATGGCCGTGAACGACTCGCTCATTTTGGAAGGGGCAATCTTCCAGATGATTCGCAAACACTTCCGCAAGGAATCATATTACGTCGACCTCATCGATCTCATGCACGAAGTACGTCAGGACTCTTCTCCTCTCTAGATGCCCCGCGTAATCCACGGCTATAGGTTTCGTATCAGACTGAAATGGGTCAGCTCGTTGACCTCATCACCGCCCCAGAAGACAAGGTCGATCTGTCCAAGTTCAATCTTGACAGGTACGCTCTTCTTTGTGACTTCTCTCCGCAGTTGTCCCATTTCTTGACCGTCTACAGGCACAGGACGATCGTCCTCTACAAGACGTCCATTTATTCTTTCTATCTCCCTGTCGCGCTCGCGCTGCTCCTCTGCGGTTTCCCCGTCGAGAAGAAGAACGAGTCGGATCCGGACTACTACAAGCTTGCGCTCGACATTCTGCTTCCCCTCGGGGAGTACTTCCAGATCCAGGACGACTATCTAGACTATTCGGGGACGCCCGAGCAAATCGGCAAGATTGGCACGGACATCATGGACAACAAGTGCTCGTGGTGCATCAACACGGCGCTCGCACATGCAAACTCGACGCAGCGGGCGACCCTGGATGCCAACTATGGCCGCAAGGACTCTGATGCGGAAGCACGGGTCAAGGAGGTGTTCCGGGAAGTTGAGGTGGACGCGCTCTATGCGCAGTACGAGGCGGAGGCCTATGTGCGCATCAACGCACTCATTGATGCCGTGCCGGAAGTGAGGAGCCCAGATGGCGACGCTGTGCTTCGTCGCACCGTGTTCCGCGTCTTCCTGGAGAAGATTTACAAGCGCACAAAGTAAAAGAGTCAATCTAAAGTTGACCATGTAGAGGCGCTTTCTACCCCTTTCTCCTTCTCGCTCTATCGTTCGTTTTTCTGCTTACTCCCCCCCCCCCCTTTTACAAAAGATAACATGTAATATACACAATAACGATAGACAAATGCAATTCTCCACTGCTTCATTGTTCTCGAACAGGACCAGGTTTCATATTCAGTTTCAGCTTTCGGATTACTTGCGTCTGTTTTGTTTTGATCTCGGTCGGGTACTTGGCTGGCCGGCTGTGTCGGCATCGGGATTCAGACCGCCGATGATGCCTGCGCAGCGCCACCTTAATCTCATACGTATCATGATCTGTGCCTCTGCTTCTCGCAAATTTCTTTCAACGGTCAACAAACCGTGAACCGCATATCCCCCTGTAGATGCGGCATTCATCCGCTACCGGAGGGTGGTGATATGGCTCTCTGCATCAACTGCCGCGCAAAGTTTTATGCTTTCCTCATCACCGAACCCAGCGGACTGCTCAGCTGGCTGGCTGGCTGGCTGGCTCCTGAGCCGAGAAACCCCAGGGCCATCATGAAGATGGGGATAGTAATATATGCGCCCCCCACATATGATGCTTACTGTAGTACGACGGAATTCTAGGAAGCACTCCCTCCACCACCATCAGTGTCAGGGGTGGTTCTCTTCTCCCTCGTTCTTTTCGCCTCATCAATCACATACACACTCACACACAACAACAACAACAACAACAACAATAACGGGAGAAAACTGGGATGATTGATATTATGGGATTCGACCGGCGGCCAAGCTCGAGCGCCTTCAAGAGTTTCCGCACAGCGCGCGTGAAAGGGGGGTGGACTTCTGCAAGCCCAATCTCTCTACGCACCCCCACCCCCCGGCCCCTCCCCCAAAATGATATGCTCGCGCCGTACGCAGTTCAACACCAGTTCAATGAAGTTGGCAGGGGAGAGGGGAGAGAGGGTTGTTGGTGGTGGGCTCCTACGCTAGCTCGCAGTGTTTTAACGAGCCTGGGTTCCTACAGTAGATGAGCGGTGGCTCGATCTCATCTCATTCTTTGTTACTAGTTATCGTGAACTTCGTCTCTGTTCAAAAGTCTCTGGTGGCCCGTCTCATCCACCTCTTTATGCAAGTCTTGGGGAGATCCCGCTCAAGTGGTTGTGGCATCATCTATCAAAGCTGGAAAGGTGGCCCCTCAATGGAAGTATAAAGACACAGGCTCACCGAGCCAAGCCAGAGCACGGGCAATATCATGGCACGGCAGGCTCTCGGCCCCACTGACTCAAGCCATCTGAGCTCTGAAAAAAAGAATCATCGAGGTCCCCAACTAGTTTATTACAGTACTACATGTCACCCTCCATGTTGACGGTTGTCTCCATCAGCACTGTGATTACAGAGCTGGAGAGGCTATGCGACTGAAGGATGTGACTGCCAGATCATCACGCGTTTCATCACGCGGCGTGAGGTCTGCCTTAAAGGGGTAAGACTGACTACTTAGATAACCCTCGCTGTTTTGATTGATCCCCCCTCACCTCAACTCAACCATCCATGGCTCCCGTCGCTGATTCCCTCACCCCATCTGATCCTCCTCTTCCCGCAGTCTCGCAGACTACCGCCGCCACCACGGACAGGGCAGCCGTCCGTAACCGTTTTGAGGCAGTTTATGCCGGCCTCCGCGATGACCTTCTCGCCGACTTTCGCAAACACAACATGCCGGAAGACTCCGTTGAGCATTCCCGACGCGTTCGTACCTTCAGCGTACATCTTTCGCAAAACGGCCCACAAACCACGATCGGATAGTGCACGGACTACAACGTCCCAGGTGGAAAACTCAACCGAGGGCTGAGCATCGTCGACTCGGTCGCCATCCTCAAGGGTCGCGGCCTCACCGAGTCGGAATATTCTAAGGCCGCCGTGCTCGGCTGGGCCGTCGAATGGGTTCGTTCTCCTTTCTTTCCTTTTGCCGCGATGCAGTGCAGCCTGTGAATGGCCTCGCGCTCGAAGCTCCAAGCCTTCTTTCTCGTCGCGGATGACATCATGGACGCGAGCATCACCCGTCGCGGCCAGCCCTGCTGGTACCGCGCAGAGGGCGTCAATCTCGGCATCGCCATGAACGACGCGCTCATCTTGGAAGGTGCGATCTTCCAGATGATCCGCAAACACTTCCGCAGGGAGCCATACTACGCCGACCTCGTCGATCTCGTGCACGAGGTCCGTCACCACTTTTTCTTCTCCTCCTCGACCCCTCTTAGTAGAGCGCTCGCGTGACCCGCGGGTTTGCAGGTCTCGTATCAGGCCGAAATGGGTCAGCTCGTCGACCTCATCACGGCCCCAGAAGACAAGGTCGATCTGTCCAAGTTCAATCTCGACAGGTACACGCCTCATCCCTCTTCTCACTTTTTTTTTTTTTCTCTCCCTCTCTCCTCCACCAGCTAAAAGTACGTTCATCTCCTCACAACAGGCACAGGACGATCGTCCTCTACAAGACGTCCACCTATTCCTTCTATCTCCCCGTCGCGCTCGCGCTGCTCCTCTGCGGCTTCCCCGTCGAGCGGAAGCGCGAGTCGGACGCGGACTGCTACAAGCTCGCGCTCGACATCCTGCTTCCCCTCGGGGAGTACTTCCAGATCCAGGACGACTATCTAGACTATGCGGGCACGCCCGAGCAAATCGGCAAGATCGGCACGGACATCGTGGACAACAAGTGCTCGTGGTGCATCAACACGGCGCTCGCACATGCAAACTCGACGCAGCGGGCGACCCTGGACGCCAACTATGGCCGCAGGGACGCCGAGGCGGAGGCGCGCGTGAAGGAGGTCTTCCGGCAAGTTGGGGTCGACGCGCTCTATGCGCAGTACGAGGCGGAGGCCTATGCGCGCATCAATGCGCTGATCGATGCCGTCCCTGAGGTGAGGAGCCCGGATGACGAATCCGTGCTTCGTCGCACCGTGTTCCGCGTCTTCCTGGAGAAGATTTACAAGCGCACAAAGTAAAAAAAAAAAAAAATTCAAAAAAATTAAATCTTGACCGGATAAACGACGCCCATATCCTCCTTCCCTGCTTGCTTTCCTTCCTTCGTTTTCTCCTCACTGAGCTCACTTCGCCTTTAAAGCTTTTTACAAATGGTGGCGTGTATCATACGCAACGATATACTCTTACAATTTAAAATGTGTGCGCCATGGTGATCATTGCCACTGTTCTCCTCAGTGGTGGCAGTCGGCTGCTGCAGCCCTTGTCCAATAACTGACGTCGGACAGCGGGATTCAGACCCACCCATGGTTGTGTGCTGGCGTCGACACATGTACACCAAACACCCAGTACACGCGTAGAACAACCCAAGCAAGCCTGTATTCGCTACAATGGTGATCGCACCGAGACAATGAGATACCATGCTGCTAACTAGATGACGCCAGATAGCTCACGACACAACCGGTGGTGCTGACTACGCTGAAGGTCGAAAACGACCGTTTGGACGTCTGATGAATCGTTGTCGGTGAGCCCGATGCTCCGTTATGACAGCGCGGTTTATCGACTTGCCGTTTTCAACGAGCTCGGGCCATTATCGTTTCCATCGTCAACGCCCCGCCGACAGCTGCCGTCTTCATTGTCCTGCCCCTCATTCGCGTCATCATCGTCATCATCGTCGCCACCGTCCGTATCTGCATCCGAGGGACCGAGCTCGAGCACCGGTGCACGCAACTTCGCCTCGCGGGCACTGCACAGGTAGTTCGACTGTCGGCCACGCCTTTCGCCCGCAGACGCTCGAGATGGACATCGAGGCCTGCCGCAGACACTTCTTCCGTGACGTCCGAGATTGTCTAGGTGGAGGAGGCGTGGCCATCACAGTTCTCGGATGTGAGAAGTTAGGAGATATCTTCACTCACTTGCGGGGCGGTGTCGGTGAACGAAGTGGGCTCAGCACCGGCATCAATCGTCGGAGGCCCGCATTCAGGACACTCAGGGATCCGCTGCGTATGGTGCGTGGACGGTGGTAGGGCTGTGGGCCAAGGTCTGAGAACATTCAGCTTCGGATCGGGCTCGTCGCCGGGAGCGACGATCTCTGCGATCTCACACCCTCCGGCTCTCCTTCAAGCTCATCCCCGAGCATATCGGAATGTAGATCTCGGAATGAGTATCCCTCGAAGATGTCCACAGTGTCATCCGGTAGATGAGAGGGGGAAAGGCGCAATAGAGGGGGTGGTGCTGCAATTGAATCCTCGCCATCGGTAGACCCTGGGTCTATCTTTCCTCCCTCCTGTTCTGTGTCCACACTAATCTCGTCACTGATTACAGGCTTCATGTTGAGGAAGATATCCTCAAAGTTCTGGATGTTGCTTGGATTTGAGGCCTCGATTGAAGGGATATATGGGGCTGCACAAAATGTCAAGACCTCATATCATAAGTAGGACGTGGAACGAACGTATATAGCGCTTGTCATATACATCGGCCCAGTCTCTGTAGCGCACAAACAGAAAACGTCAGCCAATCCCGGTGAACATTTGGGTACATACATCATGGAAAAGTAAGGATGGGGTTTGATCTGCGGCTCGCTGAGGCGCAAGGTCGGGTCGCGTTCTAAGAGCTATTACGTTGATTAGCCACCAACACTATATGAAGGACAGGAAGCAACTCACTCCCCGAATGAAATTCTGTGTTCCCTGGTCAATGGCTTGGTAGTGTGGGAACTGCAACTCATCTTCATCTTGAAGGATCCTGTCATACATACTAGACATATTGTCCGCGTCGAATGGTCTCTGCGCGGGGACACGGAAATGTACGTGAGCCCTGGTGACCAAATGAAAGGAAAGTGCTCACAATCCCTGTTAATATTTCATACAGAATCGTGCCAAAGCTCCACCAATCAACCTCGTAGCCATATGGCAAGCCCTTGATAACCTCAGGTGCAAGGTACTCTGCTGTGCCACAAAGTGTGCCCGTGGCGTCTGCCCGGTGCGACTGCCACGGTCTAGCGAGTTGATTATCATGCCTGATCCAGTATGGTGCATCCCCCGTCGGTGGGGCACCACTGGTGGCGCGTTGCGCCACACGCAGCGGAAACCTCTTGCAAGCCCCGAAGCCACAGAGTACTATGTGACCATCCCTATCGATAAGAATGTGCTCCGGCTTGAGGTTACGATGGATGACACCCGCTGTATGCAAGCCCTCGATGCCCTCAACGATTTCTGCAGCATAAAAGCGGCATTGGTCATGGTCAAGTCTGCCCCACCGCGCCAACTGCGTCGCAAGGTCACCACCGGGGTGAAAGTCCTGCGATGACTCATATCAACACCGAAGTTAAAGTGAAAGTTCACGTATACATGCACGCTAAACACACCATTGCCATATATAGACTCTCCTTATCATGGAAACTCCGCCAGAGTTTGATCACAAATGGATTCTTCCTCTCTACTGCCATGAGGCGTAACACAGCACACTCCGTGAGCGTGTACTCCCGCGTGTCCTCCGCAAGTATGCGTCGCTTGGCGATGACCTTGAGGGCATAGAAGTTCGAACGGGTTTTTTCGCGTGCAAGGAGTATCTTGCCCTTTGATCCTATGCCAAGCACGCACACCATCTCAAAGTCCGATACCTTCATCTTGAGACAGGTCAACGTTTCTCGAGGCCGCTCCATGCTATGGGAAACCATTTGCGTCGAGACACCGGGGCGTACGAGACTACTGGCTCGCTCGACAAGTGCACTCTCGAGATCATATGTTCGGGGACGTATGAAATTCTCCCACAGAGGTACTTGACGAAATACAGGATCGCTCAAGATAGCAGTCAGAAACGACGCAAGGGTCCTGTTCACCACCTCTGCGGAGGCCGATGTGTCAACCGGGAATGCGACTTGGTTGGGGATACCAAGGTTTGTCGCCACGGAGCGTAAAGCACTGATACCCGATCCTATCTTGCTCGCAGGAGATGAAAGCTGTGCGGTCGTGTGATGGACGCTATCTGTTCGCTCAGCGGACCGTATCAACACAGAGGGTTCGTGGGAGACCGCTGCCAGCGGTATGCTGGGATAGGTGTCAACAAGGTTGCGACGTAGCTCGACGATTTCGCGTGCAGTGCGACTAAGAGTGAGGTGACGTGTAGGTGCTGGCAAAGTGGCAGAAAGAGGGTCAGCTCAAATTTTCACTACATATCTAGGAAGTGAAGGCAGAGGTGTGCTCAAACTAGATTTGAGCAACGGAACTACAGAGCTTGTCAGCCCAAGTTACAGTGTATGATATAAGACCGCAATAAGGAAGCGGATCAGGACGAGCGGATGTAGAAAAGCTTTCGGGAAGGCCCTCATTAAATGAACACTCACTCTTGACATACAAGATATATGAAGAGGGTCGGTGAGGATCATCTGCGATGCTCACTGTCCATGGACCATTTTGTGCATCCGCTGCCTGTCTGCCAGCAGACTGTGCGTGACGCTCTGGCATTGCTGTCATTGTCATACAGAGGAAGTTTCCAGGTGTGCGCTTCTGAACCAGGCTCGGAGAATGGTTCTAAGACTGTGCTCGTGGTATTCGACGTTTCCAGAAAAGTAGCACGAACTGACAGGAAATGAGGGGGTGTGGAGGGTCGTCGAGAAATTGCACCGTGACAATTTCAGGTCCTAGGACTTGAGACCGTGCCAACCTCAAGGCAAGGACAGGCCACATGGTCTCACTCCCAACAAGTGCCGTGACGGTCATGCGTCCTGAAATCGATGGTGCTGTGAGGTGAGCGTCCCATTTGTGCCCCGAACGGAGCGGAACGATCACCGTTGTACATTGGCCTCAATGAAGAAAGCGGAGGCCAGGGGAGTGCTAAGCGCTGATCCTCAAGCGCCCAAAAAGCGATTCAATAATACAGTACCACACCTTGGCTCTGCCGCAGGCACTTGATTAAATCTTGCCATGAATAAGACGTCGCCATCGCGGATGATGAAACCAACGAGGCTGTTATCGAGTGCGCATTGTGACCTAACGCTCCGTCATGGTCGTGGCCCAGTAATCGTTGGGTTGCCACCTGGCCTCACAACGTGGCATATCCATGTCCATGGGTACAGTGAACCTAAACAGAGGAGAAGAACACGGGGAAGTAAATTTAATAGACCCATTTTAAGTATGTGCGGAAGGTCCTGCTCTAGCGTCGAGGGGCTGATGATTTCGCAACCCCCTTGAAGAAAACAGGCGACGCCAGTGGGATGGCGCAGTGATAGGGGGATGGCGTGGGCTTTGATGAATGAAAATTGCAGGAATCTAACACTAACAACACGGTGCTGGCGTGTGGCCACGCTGGCACGAGGCATGGGACCCTAGGGCGACGACTGCATGGCTCATACACACGAGGCCATGCCATGCGCACGACAGGGGCCATCATGTTCCTTGTTATAGCCGTGAATGCGAGGATCGCTTTGACATCTGATCGTGGTTTCAGTTAGTTTGATGTCTAGCCACCGCTAATATCGACAACTGATTATGACTTGCCGTTTTGGCTAAGGGTCCGCTTTCATTATCAAAGTTGACGAAGTCCCACTGCTGACGCTTGTCATACTCTGCATAGCCCACATCCTCATTCCCACAGTCCAAATCCGAGAAATCGTGACTAAGTGAGGGTAAACTAAGCTTCTGGTGACCCATACGTTGGTAATTTGATAATTGGTTGGGGCAACTAAGAGCTGGGGCATCGTAGAAGATATTGAGGCTTGCAGATACTTCTTCTGCAGCGTCCATAATTGCCTGATTTGGGGATGTGGGGTGTCACGGTCTCGAGGGTGAGAATGGAGATGCCATGACTCACCTGCAAGGTGGTCTCTGCGAACGAGGCAGACGTAGGACTGGTATCAACTGGTGGAATACTGGGCTTGACAGACTCTGGGCTGCGCTGGGTGGGGTTCCTAGAGAGTGGCAGAGCTGCGGGCCACATTTTCGGAATCCTCGATCTAATATCAGGCTCATAGCGCATACCAGCTGTCTCGGCGGTAGTCTCATCGTTCGCCTCTCCCTTACCTCTCTCGGGCACTTCTTCCTCGCTATCAAGGATGTTGGGATTTCGATCTTCGAACGAGTATCCCTTAAAGTTGTCCTCAGTATCACTGAGAGGGAGATCTAGAGAGCTCATGCTGTGCTGCAAAGAGGGCGATGGAATCGAATCCTCGCTGTCCGTCGATTCCGTTGTTGTCTGCGCCAGCTCTTGCTCCATGTCTATGTCAATCTCATCACCAATCACAGGCTTCATGTTTAGGAAGGTGTCCTCAAAATTTTGAGTATCGCATGGACTTGAATGATCAATTGGAGGGATATATGGGGCTGTTCCAAGATCAAAATACCAATCATATCACAAAGTAAGACATAGTACGAACGTTTATAGTGTTTGTAATATATGTGAGCCCAATCGCTGCAACCAGTCAGTAAATCCCTGTTGTGTAACTGGATCTACATACATTACCGAAAAATAAGAATGGAGCTTTATCCGTGGCTCGCAGAGGCGTAGAAGCGGGTCACGTTCCAGGAGCTATGCGTTTATCAGCTATGAACAGAACTCCAGTGGCCAACACAGGGCAACAGCTTACCCCCTGGATCAAGTTCTTCGTGTCCTGGTTGATTACCCGGTATTCGGGGAATTGCAGTTCATCGTAAAGGATTCTGTCAAACATGGCAGACCTATTTTCTGCGTCAAATGGCCTCTAGATGAGAACACCGAAACATAAGTGAATCATGGTGACCGAATGGACAGGAAGTACTCACAATTCCTGTTAACATTTCGTACAGAATCGTGCCAAAGCTCCACCAATCAGTCCCGTAACTACATGGCAAGCCCTGAATAACTTCTGGTGCAAGGTACTCTGCCGTGCCACAAAACGAGCTCGTGGTATCTGAATGGTGCGGCCGCCATGGTCTGACGGGTTTGTCTTCATCCTTCATCCAGTATGGTGTGTCCCCCATTTGCGGTGTATCTTGGGTGGCACATACAGGCGCACGTCGTGGGAACTCCTTGCACTGCCCAAAGCCACCAAGCACTACGTGACCATCCCAACCAATAAGAATGTGCTCCGGCTTGAGGTTACGATGGATGACACCCGCTGTATGCAAGCCCTCGATGCCCTCAACTATTTCCGCCGCATAGAAGCGGCATTGGTCATGGCCAAGTCTGCCCCACCGCGCCAGCTGCGTCGCAAGGTCACCACCGGGGTGAAAGTCCTGCCGTGAGTGATATCAACACCAAAGTTAAAGTGAAGGCGCGTATACATATACGCTAGACACACCATTACCAAATATAGATTATCCTTATCGTGAAAACATCGCCAGAGTTTGACCACAAATGGATTCTTCCTTTCCACTTCCATGCGGTGTAACACGGCACGTTCCATGAGCGCGTACTCTAGGATGTCCTCCGCAAGTATGCGTCGCTTGGCGATGACCTTGAGGGCATAGAAGTTCGAACGGGTTTTTTCGCGTGCAAGGAGTACCTTGCCCTTTGATCCTTTGCCAAGCACGCAAATCATCTCAAAGTCCGATACTTGGACCTTGAGGGGGATGATCTCCTTGGCGCCCATGACGGAACTGGGGTGGTTCTTGTCCACATGAAGTCTATATAGGTTATTGACAGAAGAGCCGCCTTCGATTAATGCTGCTTCTCGCGGTCCATACTCTGTTCCGTCGCGCATTGCATTATCCGCGACACTGGAGCTCCCCATTGTGGCAGTAGCAGCGCTCGGGGAAACTACTTGCATAGAGATATCAGAGCCTATGGGATTGATGGCTCGCTCGAGGGGCGCACTCTCGAAATCACCTGTGCGGACACGCACGAAATCCCTCCATGGACCCACTTGACGGAAGATAGGATCATTCAAGAGAAAAGTCAGGTGAAACCCAAGGGCCGTGTTCCTCCCCTCTGAGGAAGTTAATCTGTGAACTGGGAATTGGACCTGGCCCGAGGTGACAAGGTTTGTGGTGACGGAGTACGGAGCATCGCTGTCGAGTCCTGTTTGTTCACTCGCCGATGAAGGGAGACATGCGAAAGTATCCTGGACGTTAAGATTGCGCATCACGAGTGGTAGCATTACCGAGGAATTGATTAGTAATAATGGGTGTGAAACCCAGGGATAAGCGTCATGAACGTTGCGATCCAGCTCAGCGATTTCACGTGCAGTACGGCTAAGCGTAAGATTACGTGTAGGCACTGGTAAAGGGAAAGAATGACGATCAGCTCAATGGTACCAAAGTCAAAAATCGCGACAGTATGGCAGATGAGGACTGCGACTGCAAAGGCTTTCTGAAAGTTTATCAATGGATCAACACTCACTCTTGATGTACAAGATATATGAAGACGGGTGGTGGGGATCTTCTGCAACTCTCACCGTCCACCACTCGTCTTGCGCACCAACTCGCAGAACGTGTCCATGGGAAGGCTGTGTCTGATGCTCTAGTGGGGTAATCATAAGGAGAGGTGTTTTCTACGTATATGCCAATATTCAACGTCGTACACAAAGAAGCTTGAACGAGAGAGGAAAAGGTGGGCCTTGCGAAGGTATGTCGTCGAGATGTTACGCAGATTTATGGACTACGGCCCATGGCCGTGCCTTCACCAGTCCCATATCCTGGACTTGATGACTAGCATCACAATGTCGCAGTGCATCTGAATGAAATGCACACCTGGTGTGCGTGTCTGTGCGCGTGTCTGTTCCGAAAGAATACCGAACACCGGCATTACAAACGCCGGCCCTAACCCTACTTAAATAGACAAAAGCGGACTTGGGGCGGAGCGTGAAGTAGAACGGCTGATCCCGGGCCTTACTGTCGGCAAGTCTGTTTATTGCTCGTAAAGTCTTGTACGATAGTTCAATCTATATTTTTTTAAATCGGGGACGAACTTTCTGAGGCGCAAAAGAACAGAGGCACACTCTCGCTTCAAGTTCTGCTGTGGACAACTCGGTCGATATTTCTGGTGATGCGTGTTCAATTGCAGTACAGACAGAAGGCACGCTACTACCACGCCGCGGCGTTAACTGTCTCGTGCAAAACGCCTTGATGATATTCTATCGCCATCGGCTCGCCGCACAGGATTTCCTCCTTAGGACCGGAGAATACAACTCTGTATTGTCGGGTCGCCTTGTGGTGGTAAGCGAATTATCAGACCACCCACTATGATAAGCTAGGCTACACATCGAGCTCCGGCCCCGAAGTAAGCGGTCAGTACGGCCAGTACCTGCAGTAATCCAGCACGAGGGGATCGACAGGATATATACACAGACACGTCGTAGGCTACACGGCACCTTCGATAAATGCTAGCATACATTGGGCTCCAGGCCACTTTGCGCACCTGTCACGACAAGTCATAAGTATATTGGTAAGAACTTGCTTTTCTGAAACATGCGAACACCCCTCTACAGCCTTTTGCAGCTGCCACAACCACGGCGTTATTCATATCCATGTTTTACCTTGCCCTTGTTCTGCCAGTTTGAAGATTTCCTCACAGATCTGCCCACCATTCATAATGATGAACAATTTCGACTGGTACCATCATTATCTATAGATTAGTTTAGGAACTTAGAAATTTCTGTAAGTTACTGTACTCAGAGGCATGCATAGCGAGAGGCCGTTCTAACTAAAAAAAAATGCTAAATCATCCTACCAGCTATACTAGTGCTAGTGCTGGTCACGCTCTGGATCGAATTTGAACGTTTTGACATCTGATCGCGCAATTTCATCAGTCTGTCTAGTGTCTGTGCGGCTAACGTTGACAATCAAGTGATGACTGACCGTTTTAAATGAGGGTGGGCCGTTGTGGTTTCCACTGTTAGGGTTGGGGGAGTCTGGCGGACAGTTGTCAAACCCTTCGCCGTAAGACGCATTCGCTTCGTTATCCTCGTCGTCGTCGTCGTCTGCATCAGAGAGAGGATGGTCGGACACCGGAACACTAGACTTTTCTTGACGTGTGCGTCTGACATTTGGCCGACGGGGGGAGTTGTTGTGTCGCTGGGCAAATGCTGCCATCGCGCCATTAACGACTGTCCCGGCTGGGAATGCGGGTATCGCGGGTACGTGGATTGGTAGACTTGGAAATGCGGGGTGGGCAGCGTTGGTGTCATAATCGACTGGGGTAGATCCAAGTCTCCACTGGTAGGGGGGCACAGACAACGGTGGGGCCAAACGCTGCCCGTACTCGGTGGGGTCATCGTACCCTGGGACAGTCCCTGCGGGGGCCTTGCCACCCTCTTCTTCTTTGTCCCTTCGGAGGACTCTCCACTGGTAGGGGGGCACGGGCAACGGTGGGGGCACAAGTTGCGCATGCTCGGTGGGATCGTCGTACCCTCTGACAGTCGCTGTGGCGGCCTTGCCGGCCTCTTCTTCTTTATCCCTTCGGGGGGCTCTCCGCTGGTGGAGGGGTACGGACAACAATGAGGCCACAAGCTGCGCGGGCTCGGTGGGACCGTCGTACCCTTGGACATTCGCTGCGGCGGCTTTGCCACCCTCTGGTTCTTTAACCCTTCGGGAGACTTCTTCCTCATCTTCAATATTGATGACGATGGGGTGTCGATCTCTGAATGAATACCCCCCAAAGACGTCTACTGTGTCATCGGATGAGTGAGCGGGTGTCGCGATTGGATCCTCGCTATCCGTCGACCCCGGGCTTGTCTGTCCCAGCTCCTGCTCCGTTCCCACGTGAATGTCATCATTGATTACAGGCTTCATGTTGAGGAAGGCTTCCTCAAAGTTCTGGGTGTCGCTTGGATTTGAAGGGTCCGTTGGAGGGATATTTGGGGCTGTGCGAAAACATCAAAACGTCTTATCGCAAGTAGGACGTAACACGAACGTTTAAGGCGCCGGTGATGCACATCGGACCAGTCTCTGCGCGCACAAACACTGCACGTCAGCGGCATTCTAGCAAGTGACTTGGACACCCATACATAGTCGAGAAATAAGGATGACACTTTATTTGTGGTTCAGAAAGGCGGAAAGCCGGATCACGTTGTAGGAGCTACGATCCGATCAGCCCACGACATTAAGCTGAGACGAGAGTGCCGCATACCTTTCGAATAAAATCCTTCGTGTGCTGGTCTATGAGCTGGTCCTCTGGAAACTGCAATTCATCTTGAAGGATTCTATCATACATATCACACATATTGTCCGCGTCGAATGGTCTCTACCCCATGAACGTCAAGTTAACGAGCTCTCTCGACAAAGGAGGAATGCAAGTGCTCACAATCCCTATCAGCATCTCGTACAGAATGGTGCCAAAGCTCCACCAATCAATTTCGTAGCTATACGGAAAGCCATTTATGACCTCCGGTGCAAAATACGCTGCTGTGCCGCAAAGTGTGCTCGTAGTGTCTGGGTGATCCGACTGCCACGAAGCAGGAAGCTCTTCGCTGCTATCCATACATTTCCGCAGGCCTCCCGTTGGCGGTTTAGTTGAGGTGGCCGACTGAGCCACACCCCGCTGGAACTCCTTGGACTTCCCAAAACCGCAGAGCACTATGTGACCCTCCTTATCAATAAGAATGTGCTCTGGCTTGAGGTTGCGATGGATGACACCCGCTGCGTGCAAGCCTTCGATACCCTCAACGACTTCTGCGGCGTAGAAACGTGAGCGGTCATGGCTGAAGCTACCCCAGCGCTCGAGCTGAGTGCGAAGATCACCACAGCGGTGGAAGTCCTGGCGTGAGACAGGTCAGCACAGAAAAAGTACATATTCATGCACGCCAGACACACCATGACTAAATATAGATTGTCTTCATCATGGAAACTCCTCCGGAGTTTGACTACAAACGGGTTGATACCCTCATCGGTCGTGTGGCGCAACACGGCCTGCTCTGCGAGAGTGCGTTGCAGCTCTTGACACGCGAGCACGCGTCGCTTGGAGATTACCTTAATTGCACAGAGACCCGAGTTGCTTTTTTGGCGCGCAAGGAGCACCTTGCCCTTTGATCCTATGCCAAGCACGCACACCATCTCAAAGTCCGATACCTGCACCTTGAGCAGAACACTGCTCTTGGGGCGCTCAGCAGTGTTAGAGTGCTTGTGGGTGCGGAGCTCGCTATGGACAGAGGAATCGTTTTCGACCGGGCCATCTCGTGGTGTACGCTCTATGACATCAGAGCCCACGTGACTAATGGCTCGCTCGAAATCATCTGTACGCACAGCCACGAAATCCTTCCAGGGAGTCACGTGACGGAAGGCAGGATCGTTTGAGAGGGCAGTCAAGTACCAGGCTAGGGCCATGTTCGTCGTTTTTGCAGATGGTGATATCTCAATCGAGATCTGGCCGTGGGTGTCAAGGTCTTTCGTTACCGAGCTTCGAGCATTGCTAGAGGATCCGGCCAACTGGTTCGCAAGAGAAACGAGGGGTGAAAACGCATGATTTCGCTTCGAGGGGTGAGCCAGTGCAGAGGAGTTGATCGGGAATGCCGGACGTGGGATGCCGGGGTGGGCATCACGAAGCTGACGATGGAGCCCGACGATCTCACGTGTAGTGCGATTTAGGGTAAGGTGGCGTGTGGGCGCTGGCAAATAATTACTTTAGCGCGCAAAATCTGGAGATGAGGAAGTGGAGTGCGTTCAAAAAAACCATGCATATGAGTAGAGTACCAAAACTTGGATCAAAGGAAAAAGTGCAATGGATGCGCAGATTCACCCAAGGACGAGGCAATGAAAAAAAAGGAAGATTTGGATATCCCCTTGCTGATTACTTAGTAGTGATTATGAGATACGCACTGTGAACGTAAAGCGTGTAATAGTCATGATGGTTCTCTGCCAAGCCGACGGTGACTGTCCACGGGCCGTGTTCTGTGTCCACGCGAGGCATGCTTCTACGGGCATGTGCGCCATGTGCGCCATGTGCGCCAGTGGTCGTCATGGGTGTCCACGTGTGCCGGTTAACCAAGTTCGGAAAGGTGGCGATCAGAGCCCTCCACTGTTCTTTAGGTCTAGGAGGAAGCTTGAAACCTAAATGAGGGGCCTCGCAAGAATGGGGTCAGAGTTGGCTTGGGTGTGCTTGTCAGCAACGTGGGACGGTCAGACGCTAACATCCACTCCCCTTATCTACGGGCCTCAGGCACCGCAACACTGAATGGATAGGTTGTCACGTGCACCTCCGGATGCTCGGTAATCAATTGAGAGCTGACGATCACCACCGGCTTGTTGAGAGCAGTAGGCGGGTTTAATGCGAGTTTAACGAGTCATGACCCATGGGAACAGTATTTCGAACTAGTACTCGTTTATCGAGTGCAGGACAACAGGGGCGCGGGGTGTGTAATTTTAAAGTGTGACATTGCCGCCGACTGTATGCACCCAATATACACCTCCCACATGCCCTCCTAGCATATGCAGCTCCCCGGCCAAACTACCCCCACAGTGAACAGACCCGTGCGTTCGTAGGACGATGAGGCCTTCTGCACAGCTCACAGCAATGCAGTGTCGCGTGCATGTGACGTGCTGTCATGCGCCGTCGATACCTGATGCCTAATAAAAGGATAAGGCCCAATCGACTCCATTCTAACACATCCTCCTATTGATGGACTCCCAGTACGTCCAGAGCTTTGCTCGTTCAATCGCAAAGGCCATGCTGACTGTTTGGGGCCGCCCAACGTAGATTCCCTCTGGGGAGGTGCATTTCAAGGGTCATCGCCAGCCGACTGTTCTCCCCACGCGCCATTATCACAACCGTCAATGCAACCATCTGCCGCATATTTTTCAAGGCTCAGAGGATGTGGGACGAGCTTTCCGTAGGGAGGAAGACGAGACCTGACAACCCAGGTAAGCACAAAAAAACACATAAGATTGACGCGTTGTTGACGCCGCCCTTTTTGTGAAGCAGACAGCCTTGGCCCACGCACGACAATTGAGATGCTCCCAGACGATGTCCTTCTGGAAATATTCGATCACCACCGACTCGCCGCCCTGGATTACTCGCTGTTCGAAACATGGGAATGGCACAGGCTTGCACATGTGTGCCAAAGATGGCGATCCATCATATTCGCGTCACCACGCCGTCTGGACCTGCGGCTCGTTTACACATACAGGAAGCCAGTTAGAAAGACTATCGATTGCTGGTCGGCCTTGCCCATCTCAATATGGTATCCCCGACAAGTGTTATACCACCCCCTACCCCCTTCCGATGAAGACAATGTCATCGCCGCTCTCCAATATCCCGACCGCATACGGGAAATCAATCTCACTCTAACACGTTCTCTTCTGGCAAAGCTGACCCCATTGATACAGGACTCGTTTCCGATGCTTGAATACCTTCAACTCGGATCGCGGGAAATGCTGGAGCCTCTGGTCCTTCCCCCTCTGGTCCTTCCCAGCTCATTTTTGGGCGAATTCACCCCCAAATTACGTCATCTAAACTTGGATCGCACCGCCTTTCCAACGCTGCCACGGCTCCTTTTGTCTGCCACTGACCTCCTCTCTCTTCGGCTTTATGAGATCCCAAATGCGGGATACTTCTCGCCGGAGGCCCTGGTCACTGGCCTAGATGCGACGCCCAACCTCAAATTCCTCGAGATCTATTTCCTTCATCCTACTTCCAGTCCGGGTCAGGACAGCCCACGGCCATTCCCGCGAGCGACTCGTGCTGCTCTCCCTGCCCTCACAGAATTTCAGTTTAAGGGTGACATTGAGTACCTGGAAGACCTCGTCTCCAGGATAGACGCTCCCAGCGTAGAACACTTCAGCGCAACGTTGTTCGACCAGCGTATGTTGTTTGAACTCCCACAGCTAGCCCAGTTCATCGGTCGCTCGGAAGCGTTGAAGTCGTCCCCTCACCAAACGTCCATCTGGCTCTGGCAGCGTGGTTTCTCCATCACGCACCATTCCGGACACCCCTCTCCGGGGGGAGCATTTCAGCTGCAAATCTCTTGTTACGAGTTGGCCCAGCAGGTGACGTTATTGACCCACATATGCAAACAACTTTCCCTGCTCCTATCCAGCGTGGAACGACTCGACATAGAGGCAGATCCCGCACTGCCGAACGCGTGGGACGAAACGGACACCACACAGTGGTTAGAATTGCTCAGCCCGTTCAGTCAGGTGCGGAAGCTTGAACTGATCGGCACGCTGGTGACAAGCATTTCCTCGGCCCTGGGACAGTCCGCTGGAAAATTAGGCCGAGAAGTGTTGCCATCGCTGCGGGATCTCCACCTGAGGGACACCTTCATATCTCCACCAATTGAGTCATCCATAGCTGCCATACGGCTCTCCAGTCACACCGTATCAGTCCACTATGGGGGAGATGAGGGTCATGAACCTTGAAGCGAGGATCTGGACCGCGGATGTCACTTGCTAGTTACTCCATTAGACGTCTATAACGTTCAACACTCAATATATCCCTTGTACAGTATTGGGTTCCTTACGTATGCAAGTCGCTCAACCTCGCTGGTTACGGCACTAAGTTAGGCCAATACTTTCCCCATGCTTGAGGTTCAGACACTTCCGTGGAGTTGTCTGTACAGCTATCTATTGGCTGTCCCAGCGATGCACTGCCTACTGCCTCACTTCCAGATCATGCTATGCGCCCTGCATTCGAGCAGCTACTTTAGCGTAAGGCTGTGACCTCCGTGCTCCTGTGAGTCCTGTCCATTTCAGGAACTGGAACTTGGCTAGAGTAAGAGCGAACGTGCTTAAGGCGGGGTAACTATTCGTGGATTCACAAAAGGAAACCATTTGGCTCCTTATTGTGGATCCACGAACCAGATACACTCCAGCACTTAAAACACGCTACTCTTACTGAGCCAACCTAAGCTGTCCCTGTGGTTGATATTCCAGCGGTCTTAGATGGAACTAGCGGAGAGTCATTTGCGGAGAGTCATTTCTAGTGCCCAGTCACAACAGGTTCCCTGTAAGAGTAAACAGCCAACCATGGATGACTACGAAATCACAAGCGCTTCATACCGCTTAGTATTTATCGTCTCAATTACTCAACACCTAGCTGTGTCAATGGTCTGAATAATTAGACGAACACGATTTGCGCACTGTCAACTGTCACCCACACTGCAGTTGTCATCGACACTCTCACTCTGTTATGTACGCCCAGCAAGTCGCCACCCGACTTTTCGTGGCCCCTACCAACTTCTTCAACAACGTTCTGAACATTAATAGACACAGGGACCAACTCACTCGCGCTGCTCGGCTTAGTCTCTTTCGCGGTAGTGGCGATGGCTAGGACCTCATCTTCCATTGACTATATTTGTCACCCGGGTCTCAATTTCTTGACTAACGCCAGCCAGCCTCGACAGTCTGAAAAATTTGAGTAGCAGCCAAGACCAATGATTCAAAAAAAATCCCACCGAGAGGAGAGAATCCTCTAGAAATCTCGCGCCGGAGGGGGGGGGGGTGCACAGACATGGGACAATGACAACGACCAGAGCGCAGATCCTCAATGAGTCACCTCGAACTTCCTGAGTCTTAACAGTCACCATTCTTACCAGCGGTTGCCGAAAATGCAAAGAGTACATAGACCGTAAACGTACTCTATGCATTTTCTGCAAACCCCGGTCGAATGCGATCGATCATTCTATCAAGCTGTCATCGCTACTCAAGTTACACCCAGTTGGGTCGAACATAGGAATTCCCCTTCACCTCCGACATACGGTGAGGGGTTCCCGAGATAATCGCAGGATTCGAGGTTGTTGTGCATGTAGGAGACTGGAAGTGGAAGATAAGAGTAAGTTCTGTCAGTTCTGGGAGAAAACGGCGGCAATCAGTGGTGCCAGCGGAGATAAGAAATAAAACTTTCGATTTGTGGTTGCTTGGCTACCTCGTCACGTGGTGCGTAAAGGAAATCGCTGTACGTGAATTTGTTCAGTGATGAGAACAACTCTCGTTTATAACTATAACAAGTACTCGGCTCTAAAGCCAAGCCTGAAGGCCTGAAGGATCATTCTTGTCTCGGAGATGTTTGTTTCAGTTTCCGGACCTACGCGCCCGTTATCTCATCTTCACCAACTTCCTCAATATTTGAGCACCATGATCTTTCACGGTCAGAAACTCTTCGACTGCGCCCTCTTGCCCCGCCTGTCTTTCCGGCTCCACTGCTTTTCCTTCATTTCACTCCAAGTCAGTCTTCTGGCGATTGGACATCGCTTTCATCTCCTTGCTAGTACCTCGACGCCCTCCTATCTACACGACCATAATGCTTGGCCTTGTCACAATCGAAGATCTCCCAGACGATGTACTTCACATATTCTCTTTCTATGGAATGGTTTGACCAGGGATACCTTTTGCCACTGTCGACGAAAGGGAATGGCACTACCAACGCGCCTGACGACCCACGCACATGGAAAAGTGTACAGGAGTCCCAAGCATCACCGCTACCACAACAAGCCATTCCCAGAAGGGTGCCTGTTGGCATGTATGCCATTGGCCTGATGAACTATCCAGGCCTTCGGAAGGCCACTGGCATATGCCTCTGGGAGCTTTCGACACCAGGCGCAACGCACCCCACTCATCCACTCAGCGAAGGATGTTGGTCAATTATTATTATTGTTATAAAGTGTCTCTATCGGGGCTCGCCACCCACACGAAATGTTCCATGCTTTTCCACTTGCACTCCTTTGCACCAGTGGCCGCCATTTCATAGCACAGTCATTCTGCAGAGACAGAGTTGAGGTTAGGGAGAAATGGAAAGAAATCCGCCGCCCTCTATTCTTTTTGTTTGGTTCACGCTTATACAAGACTGCCACACGACTGAAAGGTACTTTCGTTATTGTGACAAAGTAGATGTGAGTGGACACTTACATCGCGGACAGAGCTTGCAAAGAGAGCATAAACACATCGACAGGATACGACGGACCTGCCCTCAGAGCGAGTAGAGCGCATTACGCACATCCTGATCTGGGAATCAGAAAAAAAGAGAGGTACCTAAACCAGAAGAACACTCACCCAAGCGTCCTCATCCCAAGGTTTAACACCCTGGCAGAGGAGTTCAGACACTTCGTCCTCCGTAAAACCAAAGTTTGCCATCCTCTCTTCCATTTCCGACTCTAACTGTCTCTCGGAAATACTCGATTGTCGAACCTCCACGTCTTCCGCGTTTGCCCTTGCCACGACCAGTACGCCCACGGCCACCCCTTGACGGCCCCTCGTTCCTACCTCTGAGGGCGGCCAACGCCTCCCTAACTTTCGTAACTTCGATGGCCGCTCGCATCTCGGCTGGTAGGTGATTCCTCCATGGCTCATATTCTTCTTCCTTATCAACCCCGTGTGCCGATGCCCATGGGATGCGACGGTCCACCTGCGCAAATAAGGATGGCATATAGTCTATGGGACCGCATTGATGCAAAATGTGGCGGAGAGTGTGACATTTATCCTCGTCTTCCCACCAACGGCCGGACGGCAAGTACGTCTTGTCGTGAGAGTATACACACGCGCTGTCACCGAACCTGCAGCACTCGAGTAGGAAGTACATGCAAACGTTACGCCCCCTAGACAGCGTCCAAAGTCAGTCATTGACTTCCTCTTTTTGTCGCGTGTTTGGGAACCAAAGAGAAACGCACAGCCGATCGCGCACGCTCTTGTGGTCGGGACTATGGGAATATTTGCACGCGGTACCGTGCTTACAACCATCACGGTTATAGAACCTGCATGGAATACCGTTCCCGTCGTGGTTCCAATCGCTCGAGTCCGACACCGACTCGAGCTCGGCCTTCTCGGCATCCAAAGCCGGGACCTCGTCATCCGAGTCGGCGACATCGAGCTCATCGTCTTGTAGACGCATTTGAGTGAGTGCCTCGCGAAGTGCGTCTTTCGCCTCAGTCGAGTTGGGATCTTGTTTCAGGATGACTCTGAAGTCTGCGTTCGTAGGCACACGGGTCAGTCTCTTACGGCGCTCCGTGCGGCGTTACGGCAGGCAAGGCGCGGCACGCGGTGACTTACCGACGGCAGCGCGGGCAAGCTCCACGTTCCCCTTGCGCGCCAGACCACGACGATAACGCGCCTTCATGAAAAGGGGGTCGAGAACGAGGGCACGTTGTGCACAGGTTTCGGCACCGTCGTAGCTACAGTAGTCGCACGGGTCATTCTCCACACTCGTAACACAAAACCAACGCGCGACGGGCAAAAAACTCACTCTTCTAGTTTGAGCAACGCCGCGGCCATGTTTGACATGGACGCGGGGCTAGGTCCGTGAATGTCGATAGCGGCTTCGTACTCCCCTATTGCGTTGGGGTAATCACCCGCACGGAAGTAAGCGTTTCCCTAAAACCATGCTGTGAGAATTTCTTTTTTGTCACGCAGCGGCAGCACATCGCTCTGAGGCTCAGTGGCACAAATGGCACATGAGGACATACCGCTTCCTTGCGTTTTTCTGCCTTGACGCGCCTAGCCTCGGCGCGCTCTGCGCGTTTGAGAGCTCTCGCCTTTACGAGCTCTCCCTTTTCAAGAGTCTCCGTAGGGCTCGTACCACTGAGACTGGCTGCTTGTTTGTGCTTGGGACCCATCGCTAAGGAGAGGGGATGGGTCAAGGACATGTGTGCTTTAGGACACGTTTTCGCGACGGTTGGGATTTAGGTTCACATTGCCCGTTCAAGCTGGAAATACAGTAGTCCAAGCGGTCTATACAGACAGTGGCGCCCGTTCTATGACGTAACACGTCACAGGAGCGGGTAAGACCAGAAAAGGAAACATGCACGTGGTTGACGCGATCACGGTCACGTGATGTATTGCGGGCAAGTCGTTGGGGGGGAAATATGCATTTCGACTCGACTCGACATACACTTCCACATCTTGACTCCAATACACCACCATTCTTGACCCGTTGGACGGTACCATCGCGCGCCCTCTCTTACCAGCTTGCAAAATGGCCTTCATCAGCCCAGAAGATCGTGCATTTATGTCACCCTCTTCCTCTCCTGGTGGTTCCCCAGCTGCATCCTCCTTTGTCGACTCGTCTCCCCTGGCCTCCCCATCCCCACAGCCCCTCGATCTCGATCGTCCACCTACGCCACTAGGCATAAGCCATCCCTTTGCCGGCTCTACACATGCCACAACACATCCTTCTAACGAACTTCGCTATTCAGATTCATCCTACGCTCCTGACACGTGGGCGTATAGATCAGACATTTCGTCCTCAGCAGATTGCGCAAAAGTGCTTGAAAGCCTCTTTGATGAAGAGGAGGGGTTTTCGATGTCAAGCGTTGAGCCAGAGCCGCCAGATGAGGCCACGCTATGGGAAGAGAGGATCACGCGAGCAGTCGACACGGGCGAGGCTGAATTCACCTGGAAGTACGTGTCATCCTTTATCCTAGCGGTTGATATTGCATTTACCTAACTTCAAGAGATGCGGGGCTTACCTTCGTACCTCCATCTATCGTTGAGCTCAATAGCCTGGGGGTCATATCCGGGTCAGCTCCGCGCCCTTTCAAGCGCGTACAGACCGCACCGCCAGTGTTTTCGTCGTCGCATCGGTCCTTCTTTGCACAACGTGTTGTCCCAGCCCGGAGCAGATCTCAGGGTCTCATGATATTTTTAGCCAACAATGGAATCAAAGCCCTTCCACCAGAGTTCTTCAAGTTGAGTAATCTGACAGTACTCTCCCTCCGTGCGCACCTCTCTAGTTTCCTTCTTTTGTTGCATGTACTGATACCCGAGGTAGGAAACAACAGTCTTGACTATCTGCCCTCAGAAATTGCGCAGTTACAGGCGCTCAAAGACCTCGATGTTGTCAACAACAATTTGCGCTTCCTCCCGGCAGAGATGACGACCATGACTCTCACCAACCTCAATGTCCATACGAATCCATGGTATTCAGATCCTGCCAACACCGCCACGCAAGACACCCCCGCTGCTGTGGACAGTGCGACGCGTGTGCACTTTTGTGTGCCACCACTACGCGAAGTTGTCCTACGATACCTCCTTACACCCTCGGCAAGTCAACATCGCCCTCTAGCACCAATTCCAATGACTACGACTACGACGACTGCGTGTGCCCGACAAACTACGATGCTCGAAGATCGCTTCCAGCTTCCACTGCAGGAAGGGACGCTCACTCCTGCCGACGCAGCACTTATTGCGCGTCTCGCACCCACCGCGGTGTCTGCTCCACGGTGGCATGCCTTTTCACGCGCCACGACATCGGGTCCGGGGCAGGGCTGTTCTCCTCTTCTACTTTGTCCAACTCGGAACGCGAGCGCTCGACTTATTGTAGCAGTGAGGCAGGGGGGGATGCTACACCCGCAAATCCGGAGCAGCAGCAGCATGAGCAGAAGAGCTCTGGCCGTTGTCCATCCCCGCGGCACAATAGTGCCGCGCCAGTAACGTGGGCGTGGGCACGGCACGGCCCGCCGTTCGTCCTGCCCGCAGAGGAGCGATATACTTGGGTGAATGAGCTCGCGGGGGCACGTGTTGGCGAGACGACGGGTGGGGTGCCGCTTTTGTGGCGGGGGTGTGGGCGAGGGTGTCTGAACTTCTTGGATGATAACAAGACCATTGATGTTCCGGTGCTCCCACCGGAGGAGGAAAATGATCGCCGTGAGCATGTTGGTGACGACGTCGAGCCAACAGAAGCCTGGATGGTGCCATGAACCCCATCAGGTGTTCATGTATATATTGTATGTATTAGAACAAATTAATCATGTATTGTAGATGAAAAGGCACTGTGTTTTCGTTGGTAGAGTCCGAGGGGAAGGGAAAGAATTGTGGTATTCCCCATTCATTTGGCCTGCAGGTAGCGAATAACCATCGCACTCCGCCACGCAGTACGGCACGCACGCGGAGGACAGATTATATATTTGGATCTCAAGAAAAAGGACAGATCTCGTATTGCTCTTGCAATCAAGTCGTTTATCATTGTTTCGTGTCAATTGGAAAAGCCAAAAAAAATGCCAACTAGCCGGTTTGAACGACTGACCTCGTCATGCATACCATGGGAATATGCCCATAATGTACAAGTGACGCGCTCTACCACTGAGCTAAGCAGGCTTGTGTAAGAATCCCATTGTTAATTATAGTACGGGTTGTCGACAAATCACGATATCTAGAAGCAGGGTTTTAGTTTATGGTCCTTATCTTGACTCTTGGTAACAGTGATTTGTATCTACAGTTAAAGCCCTCTTAACCCATAGCCCTCATAACCCATAATCCCTTATAACCCATATATTTTTCATGTTACCAAGTTGGCTTGTGGGCAATTGCACACCATAACCACAGTTAGTCAGAAGTAAAATCCCATAATTATGTAAATAAATTTTTGGTAAAGTTGAATCTGTTATGGGATTTTCTTACTTCCACATTTGTAGGGGTGAGTACTGTCCCATATATGGGATATGGCTGTATACTCATGGGGCCAGATGGTTACAGGTATACCTGTAACTGTAACTGTACAGTGATCTCCAGGACCTTCAATGGCATGGTATGGGTGTATATAGCTGTTGATGGGATTGATATGGGTAGAATATATATTGCTTTTTTCACACTCTGGGGCCATCAGGAAAAACCTGTTAGGAAATTACGGGAAATTACTAGTAATTTCTGCTAATTTCCTCTAATTTGATTTTTGGAAAATTTGGAAAAATAGGAAGGTCCCCTCTTGGGTTTCCTCAAATTACCTCAAATTACCAGTAATTTTCGTGAATTTTGGCTATCTTTTCACTTTGTTTTCACTTTTATATTCACATTTGATGACATTGTAGCATTGTAAAAACCTGTATATTGACTACTATAATACAGCGTGATACTACAACTACAGACCAACCTTGGTATCAATCCCATACCAATCTCTAAGAACACATAATGCAGAGGTGATGGCTAACAATGGTGGACTGAAATGACCTAGAAGTTCCCATCAGTGGCTCTGAAACGAGAAGAACACAAAGATATACTAACCCTGGTCTCAGGTCAGCTGCAACAATGGTGCTAGAAACAAGAATGATTAATTAGTTCACAAACTAGGGAGACAGCTGGAAAAATGAACCGAAGACCCACTCACCTGTCTCAGCAGTGGTCTGTGTTGCTGAAATTGTTGGGGTTAGATAGGTTGGTGTCTTTGAAGAGCACCTTGGTCGACCTCTAGCACCATCCGATCATGCTACACCACGATGAGTCCAAACTGGCTGTGGCCTTGCAGGTGGAACGGGTAGCCTCCAGGCAGATAGTGGCCGAGGTGGATGAGAAGGGTAAGAACAATTAATGATGTGCCTTGGTTACCGTGCGGTAAAGTCATGGGGAGGGTGGAAGACAAAGGCAGAACTTGATAAAAAAGAAGTATAATTAGTTAAAGGCATAGTGGCAGAATACATACCATTGTCCTTGATCTGCAGCTCTATATTTATCACCTTACTCCAGTTTTATTGACATTCCATGAAGCTAAAAGAGCACGCGTAGATGCGGCGGTGTGTTAATGTTGGGTGGGCAAGGTACAAGAGGGTGACATGGCAGCTATGTGCCTGCTTGAGAGCTGTGGATTATGGCGGGTGTTGCTTAAGGTATCGCCATTGTCATTAGAGGGCTGGGTAAGATCGTGGAGGTACGCATCATGAGATAAAGTGAGTGTCATGATGATGTGAGCAGTGAGCACTGTTGTTGGTGGTGGGAGGAACTTAGAAAGACATTGAACTTAAAGTCAAATTTGATCATGTGGTCATGTGGCACTCTCTGGGAAATATCCAATCAATGGCCAAGTTCTTTCATCCGCCAATTTCTGGAGCATATCATACCAAAACCGATGTGAAATATATTCATGAGCAGCTAATTTATTGATGAGGCCAACCCAATATGTAATTTACAGTCTATCCATTGAGGGAATTTCTAGCTAAAACTATCTTCGATTTGCTAAATTTTTTTGGGCCTTAGCAAATATTTGGCAAATTTCCTAATGAGGTTTTTCCTGATGCTAATGATTAGAGGATCTGCTAGACTTGTAGTTTTAGTCTCTCATAGCCCCTATGCCTCAAGCCATCATAAGTAGTTCAAGTAGACTAAGCAGGTAGAAAATGGGTGTAACTGGCCTTGGGTGGACATTTAACTATGTGTGCCCATGTAAGTTCTGCAACTGGGCAAGTGTCACCGCCAAGGGTTTGACAGTAACAATAGACACACTAAGTCGATGAGCTAGGACTCAAGTGTCCTAGAAGACTTATAGAGAGGAAATCGACCTGCAAGTCGATGTCGATGCCTGGGTTACCGCTTGCTGAGCTCCGACTCAGTAGCCACCTGCAATGAAGTAGAACACTGCTAGTATTGAGACAAGAGACTCAACTTGCCTTCTACCAGGTGTAATGAGTCCCTATTTATAGTACATAGTACTTGAGGGCAGGCCTAGGGCCTGAAAGGGGCAGTGCTACCTATTTATAACTGAAACACAAGGAGAACAATAACAGCCAGTAGCAAAGAGGCTCAAGAAATCACAAGCTGATACACATGAAATGGGGCGCAGACATGAAACAGGGTATGAACGCTCTATTTGGCCGGTTCCGCAACTTACAGGGGCGCGATGGTGTTGAACCATCACCCCAGGCCGGTTACACCACCCCCTCGCTAGACGGGATGCCCTCATCCCATCTTCCTCCATGCTGATCATCTGGCCAACTGTGGTCATTCGACTCCCACCAAGGGGATTTTCTTGGCCGCTCTCGCTGCGATGAGCCGTCCTCGCAAGCCTGCTTAGCGGCTTCAGACGCGCCAGATTCGCCTGAGCCAGGCGTAGCTCGGTGCGCAGCGTATCGCACTTGTGATCCAGGACCGGTACCTTGTGACCTGGCGAGGAGCGGCCAGTGTCCAGCTTGATGACGGCCTCGCGCAAGGGGTGGTAGTCGATCTCCGTTCCCCATAGATGGGCGCGGAACCATGGCGGGAGTGGAGATAGGGGAAACTCGTCGAACTCGGGGCTGCGTACAGCTCGATGATTTGGGCGTCGTGGTCGCCTGTTGCATTGGCGCCAGTCCTGCCACTCGCCCGTCGTCCAACTGCTTGATGAAGACGGCAGGCTTCTCGCGTCTGGGGTGGTGATGGTGAATTCGGGGAGTCTCCCCTCATTTTCAACGTACCCGTCAGGGCACAGTAGGGGCTCCCCGTCGATTTGTTGGATCCACGCTTTGAGCTCGCGGTTGTTGCGATTGACCTCTTCAAATTGCCTTTTGAGGCATCGAGCCTCGTCTTGGTAGAGTGCCTCTCGCTGCTGGAGGTGGAGGTGAGTCCCGATGCCAGCTGACGGAGTTGCGCTGGGTCAAGGTTGTCGTATCCGTCCAGGACGGATCGTACAGTGCCGGGGGAGAGAGGTCCTCCCAGAATGCATTTGTTTCGAGGTCGGGGAACGCGCCGGGGAGGCGAATAGTGTTGGAGGCGGGGGCGGCAGTGCTCTGATGGGAGCTGGCTTCTGCAGTGGGAGACTGGACAGTCTCCGTGGTCGTGACATGTGTGGCCAGGGCTGGGACTGGGATTGGAGTGGGGGAAGACATGAAGATGCAATGGTTTTGATACGAGTGGAGAGGGATCGAGTTGATGCTTTTGCCAGGGGTTTCTGCTTCCCTTTTATGTTGTTCAAGGGCCGGCGCTTGTGATACTCCCGAAGGAGATCCGGGGTGTCATGGTGGACTATTGGGACGCTTACGCTTACTAATATTCTTGCCTTATATGTACATATTTCCCACAGCTCGGCTGGAGTCGTCACCACTTCCCCCTCCCTACCTTACCCTACTATTATTACACTCCTGCCGACCCCTTCTGCTGTTGTGTTGCCTCGGCTTGTTACTAAATTACTTACACTAATATGCCAACGAGTTTTGTGGCCTTACTGCTGCTGAAACATGTCATAGACTGCCGATGACTCCGCCTAAATAGTTATGTATAAATACGCTCATAGAAGGGGACCAAAAGCCTTAAGCTTGGTCTCTTGTGAATCTTAGACATTCTCAGAGCAATCCTCCGAGTGATCCGAAGCTTCCCAGCCCCTTTCCCCTCCCACTTGCACCCTAGAATGTACCCTAGGGTCTGCTAAGTGACTTAGTGATGCGTTTCACTTAATCTACCATATATAGTAAACCAAGTCCCGATTGGGAACTCTTCGAACCCCGACACATACGTTAAGTGCTCAGAAAGGCGTTGCCTTTCTTCGCCCCAGACAGACGAAGGTCACTGAGTAACGGACCTCTCAGTGCTCTATAGAACCCCCTATCTGCACCAGAACCCCCAGCAGGAAGGAGCAGCTCCTTCCATTCACGACCTTAGTGGCATACCAAAGAACTAAGTGCAATACAAGGCATATCAGCACTCCAGACATCCCTTCCTTTGGAAACTCGTCTTAAGTATCCAAATCGACTCCTTCACATCTAGATCCCCTTCCTCCTTCAGGAGATAGGGAACGACAGCAGCCAGCACCGCCACTACCCACAGCTGTTCTAACGAGGTGTTAGAACTCCACAGAAGACGACCAAGATGATGGTCACCGACGCAGATATCATCCTACACTTACAACAGAAAGACAGAGACAGGCCAGACGCCCTACCCCTCATAGCAATAGAATGAACAGCCAAGGAGGCTGCCAGACAGAAACATCGACAGAACCGCCACGCTCCATCCAGCGTGACATGGGGCATGCACCTGGTCAGCGGGTTCCCAGGTGTTGTCGCTTTTGGGGTAGCCCCGCCACTTTATGAGATATTGGAGCTTGTTTGATCGCCTTTGATGGCGATGGTTTCGAATCTGCTCCACTTTGTATTGTTCTTCGTTGTCAATTAGGTCAGGAGGGGGCCGGGTGTAATTGGGTCCGTGGGTGTCCGTTTCTCTGTATGGAGTAAGAAGGGAGGCGTGAAACACCGGGTGGATCAACCATGAGGCAGGGAGTCGCAGGAGATAGGCAACCAGGGATACTTCTTTGAGTATCTTGAAAGGGCCGTATTGTTTCGGGTTTAGTTTGGACCCTTGATGTGGGAGTGTCAGGTGGGTCCCTTCTAACCACACCTGATCTCCAGCCTTATATTGACCCGTGGGTGCTTCGGCTGCTTTTCTGTTGATTGCTTTGATTGCTTGGTCTCGTGCTTCCTCCATTCTTCGCATCCTTTGTTCTACCGCCTCGTTATTGGTCTGGACCCCCAAATCTCCGGGCCCTAATGTCGGCTCGTATCCGATCAGAATTTGATTGGGGGATAGTCCCGTGGTGCTGTTCCTTCGATTGTTATGCACTGCAGTCGTGACTGCAACCCATTCTGTCCAGTCATCCGGTTGCCCACTCGTCACCAGTCGTAGGTATTGTTCCACCCATTGGTTCTTTCGCTCAGAAAGGCCATCGGTTTGGGGGTGCACTACCATGGACAAGTTCTGCTGTATCCCTAGTCTTTTGGTGAGTGCCTTCCCAAAGCTTGACGTGAAACGTGGATCTCTATCACTGATGATTTTTCTGGGTAGCCGTACCAGGGATAAAGGTGGTTGAGGTAGAGCTGGGCGATTCCTGGCCCCGTAATGTTGGTGGAACAGGGGAGAAATAGGGCTGCACGGGAACATCCGTGATCGACAATGGTGAGGATTGCGTCTAGTCCTCGCCTTGGTGGCAGTCCGGTGATTAGGTCCGTGGATATGGTCTGGAATGGTAGGGTGCCAGGTTCTGAGGGGATCTGATAGAGTGGGATGTGTGGGCGGTGTGTCAGTATCTTGGTTTGCTGACATGTCGCACATCCTTTGACATAGTCTGCGATCCATTCTTTCATCTTTGGCCACCAATACCGCTCCTGGACCTTCCTTAGGGTCTCGTCTCTTCCTGGGTGACCAGACGTGGGTGTATCATGGGCGTTTCTGACGATGGCTTGCCTGAGCTCTTTGAGATTGGTATGATGGTTTTCCCCTGAATCGTTTGTGCTGCTCGAATTCTGTGAGATGGGATGATTGTGACGTCTTTGTTATCATCTTCGCCATGATCTGCATTCGACGGTCTGGACAGTGCGTCTGCTGCGTATTTGTCTTGCCTGGGATGTATTCCAGGATGTAGTCGTATTCCTGGAGATCTGCGTGCCATCGTGCGGTTCGTCGATTTAGATTTCTTGGCGACTTCCAGTATTGGAGGTTGGCGTGGTCAGTTCGGATTATGAATGGTGTTTTTGTCCATCCTAGGTAGTGTCTCCAGTGGGCTAGGGCCTTCATGACGGCTAGCAATTCTCGCTCATAGATATCATAGTTTCGTTCCATGGGGTGAATGTTGCTGAGTAGTATGCCACTGGGTGTAGCACTGGTTTGTGTTGCTGGGCTAGGGTTGGTGTGAGGTCGTTGTGCTGTCCCTCCTGTGAGAGTATGGCGCCTACGCTGTATGCTGATGCGTCAACATGAAGCGTGAACTGCTTCTCAATGTCTGGTTGAATTAGTACTGGGCTGCTGCACATCCTTGTTTTCAATTCTCGAACGCTCTCATTTGTGCTCTCCCCATTGCCAAGGTGTGGTTTCTTTGTTAGTTCGAGTAGGGGTCGTGCAATTTTGAGTAGTTTGGGACAAAGTACCGATAGTAGCCTGTGAACCCCAGGAAGCTCTGACGTCTGTTGGGTTCTTTGGTGGAGACCAATCGCAATTCCCTGCAGCTTTTTGGGGCTCATCCAGGTGCCCTTTCCCTACGATGACCCCTAGGTATTCATTTCTCTTTTTCGAACTGGCATTTTTCGGCTTGAGGTAGAGGTCATTTTCTTCCAGTTTGTCCAGCATGCGATGGACGTATTCTCGTGTCGGCCGTGTGTTGTTCCTCTGTCTCATGTGGTCGTTTAGCTGTGTGGATAGCGATGTCATCCATGTACACGAGAGCCAGCCTCTCCTACTTCCTGTCGGAAGATGGTGTTCATCATCATTTGGAAGGTGCCGGGAGTTAGTAAGACCAAAGAACATGACTGTCAGTTCAAACAGTCCTTCATGGGTGAGAAAGCGGCCTTCCACTCATCTCCTTCTTTTATTCGAATATTGTTGTAGCCCCATCGCACGTCACTACTGTGAACTTAGTGCATCCGCTGAGTCGGTCCACGACTTGTGGGATGAGGGGCGAGATGTTCCTGTTCTCTTTGTCCATTTGTTGACAGGCCGGTAGTCCTGCACTGGCCTTAGTTTCCCGTCCTTCTTCTTTACGAAGAAGAAGTTGGCTGCGTATGGTGATTTCGAAATGCGGATGGTTCCTCTTCTCAGGTGCTCCTGCACAAACTTGTGCATTTCAGCTTTCTCTTCTGCGTGAGGGGTAGTAACTGCCGGGCATGTGTCAGGTGCTCCAGGTAGTAGTCCGATGGCATGATCCATATGGTGGAGCTTGTCACGCGGACGGAGCGTGGCGGTTCTGTCGATGTTTCTGTCTGGCAGCCTCCTTGGCTGTTCGTTCTATTGCTATGAGGGGTAGGGCGTCTGGCCTGTCTCTGTCCTTCTGTTGTAAGTGTAGGATGATATCTGCGTCGGTGACCGTCGTCTTGGTCGTCTTCTGTGGAGTTCTAACGCCTTGTTAGAACGGCTGTGGGTAGTGGCGGTGCTGGCTGCTGTCGTTCCCTATCTCCTGAAGGAGGAAGGGGATCTAGATGTGAAGGAGTCGATTTGGATACTCAAGATGAGTGTCCAAAGGAAGGGATGTCTGGAGTGCTGATACGCCTTGTATTGCACTTAGTTCGTTGGTATGCCACTAAGGTCGTGAATGGAAGGAGCTGCTCCTTCCTGCTGGGGATTCTGGTGCAGATAGGGTAGTTCTATAGAGCACTGAGAGGTCTGTTACTCAGTGACCTTCGTCTGTCTGAAGCGAAGAAAGGCAACGCCTTTCTGAGCGTTAACGTATGTGTCGGAGTTCGAAGAGTTCCTAATGGGACTCGGTTTACTATATATGGTAGATTAAGTGAAACGCGTCACTAAGTCGCTTAGCAGACCCTAGGGTACGTTCTAGGGCGCAAGTGGGAGGGAAAAGGGGCTGGGAAGCTTTGGATCACTCGGAGGGTTGCTCTGAGAATGTCTAGGATTCACAAGAGACCAAGCTTAAGGCTTTGGTCCCCTTCTATGAGCGTATTTATACACAAGTATCTAGGCGGAGTCATCGGCAGTCTATGACGCGTTTCAGCGGCAGTAAGGCCACGAAACTCGTCGGCATATTAGTGTAAGTAATCTAGTAATGAGCCGAGGCAACACAACAGCAGAAGGGATCGGCAGGAGTGTAATAGCGGTAGGGTAATGTAAGGAGGGGGAAGTGGTGACGACTCCAGCCGAGCTGTGGGAAATATGTACATATAAGGTAAGTATATTAGTAAGCGTAAGCGTCCCAATAGTCCACCATGACAGGTTGGGCATCCGTGCGAGTCTTCTTTGCTGAAACCTTTTGTGTCGTCTATATCAGTGGTATGGGTTGTTTGGTCGTTTGTGGCCCTCCTATATTACCCTCCTAGAGATATGTGTCGTCTCTTCTGATTGGTCGTGGTACGTTTTGTCAGGGAGTATACTGCTTGCAGCATTCGGGGCTGAAGGACAAGGGAGATGAGTGAAGTCGATCCACCCTTTTCCAGTCGATTTTGGTTGGACGGAGGCGAACCATGGGTATCCGAAGATGCCTTATGGTCTCCTAGATCTGAGAGGAAGAACCTCTGGTTTGTGGTTTGCGTCCCTGTTCTGAATGTAGGTCGGTGTAGTATTTGAGGGCTCCGCTCTTGTTCTCCTTCCGTCGACATTAAATAGTGGCCTTGGGTTTGCCAATGTTTGATGGGGAGTCAACCATTGGCGTAGTAGCTCATGAAATTTTCTGTAGCCCCTGAGTCCACAGGGCTACTCCTTCGGCTCTTTTGCAATTGACGTGCATAGAAACAACTGTCATGATTTCCTTGCCGATATGTACACGTTTCGCTATGAATCGCCTAAGCAGGGCCGATCTGATTAGGCAGAGGGAAAATCCTGTGCACTCCCATTTCTTTAGCTAGTTAATTTGGTTGTCGAGGGACATTCCCTCGAGTTGCGCTCGCATGGTGGCCACGGAGGTTCCTTCGATGGTTCTGCCATCTGGTAGTCTTGGTCTTCTTCCTCTGGAAGTCGATGAGGTTGGCCTGTCTAGGGCCTTGTCTGTAGGGGTTCCTGGGCGGTTGCCGCCTTTCGGGGCAGGCACGGGCAAATGTCCTTCTCTGCCACAGTTGAAGCATCGCATTGCTTCATATCCTGGTGCTGAACATTCCTCTGCGGGCGGTCCCGTCCTTTGCCTCCAGTTCCCTCATCCCCTCCAGTTATTAGGGGTGCGACCTCTGATAGGTCCATGGGACCGGGGTGTTGTTCATGATGGTGGCGCATTTGTCGAGTTATACTGGGGCGATTCCCTTGGTTGTATCGTGGTTGCCAGTTTCTTTGTTGGAACGGCGGTGGCCTGGGTGGGTTGTTGAATCGGTGGAATGGTGATTGGGCCCCTAGGGTTTTCTTTAGGATACCATCTATGATGGTTTTTCCTTGTGCGATAGTTTTGACCTTCTCCTTAAGGTCGTGGTAGTTGAGAGGAATTGGCGGTTTGAGGGTGTCGTGTAGGAGTGAGGCTGGGATCCCTTGCAGGAATATGTTGTAGGTTTCTTCGCTTCCTAGTGTGTATCCGCCTTTCTTGCCAGGCTTTCGAATCGAGTGATATACTCATCGTAATCTGACCCCTTCATCCGGCAGTCTCTGATCTCGTTTCTGGCCCGCTGGGCTGCCTGAGTGTCTTGGAATTGCTGACTGAATTCCAAGAGGAATTGGTCCCATAGCGCTGGGATATTGTCTTGGGGCATGTGTAGCCTGTCGATCCACTCGCCCATATCTCTGACCCATTGGGCCGTACTTTCTCCCTTGATGAGGGTAAGGGTGAAAGCGATCTTTTTGAATGGGGAATTGTATCCCGCCACATCCGCGTTTAGGTGTAGGTATCCTTTTACTTCTTCGATGAAGTCGTCTGCCTTCGATCTGTCTCCCGTGAAGACTTGTGGGAGTGCTCCCATGGTTTTTACATTGGCAGCTGCGGCCACCGGTACTTGGGGTGCGTTCGGATCTGGTCCTCCTGGCCCTCCTGGCCCTCCTGGCCCTCCTGGTCCTCCTCCTGGTGGTCCCGATCTTTTGAGGACTTGCCTAAGGACGTTCTGAATGTGTTGTGGTGCGCTTTGGGTAATGGTGGATGGCTGTGCGGCGACAGCTGTAGCTGTGGTAGTTTGTGTTGACATAGCTTGTGAGAGGCTAGGGATTCTGATCCCTGATGGTAGAGCGTCGGTGGGTAGTCCCTGGAGTGGAGTGAGGGTTCTGATAGGGAATGCTGGTGCTTTCTCTTCTACCAGGGTGATTTTGATTTTATTGAAGGTGTCGTCGATCTCTTTGACTGCCTCATCTGATTCTGTGTCTGAGACGACTTCTGGTTCTTCTAATTCTTCGTTGAGAAGCTCGTCAGCTTCTGATCCTTCTATGTTGTACTCATGTAATTGAGGGACTGCTGCTCCCAGGGTGTATCGTCCCTTAGTCCAATGAACTTCTCTCCACCTGTCGTTGTGGATGCACACCAGCTTTGGGTTGGTCGGCGCTTTGCCTCTTGCTGTGACAATGATCTGTATATCCCGGTCCGTGGGATTAGCTGGGTGTTCTTTGGAAATATACCAAACCCTGTGGTTCCTTCTTCCTCCAACGGCGTCAACCCAATCGAGGTCCGTAGTCTGCAGTGTCCCTTCTGAACTGCTAGCCGTATTGAAAGAAAGTTGAGTCTAATGTCACCGCCAAGGGTTTGACAGTAACAATAGACACACTAAGTCAATGAGCTAGGACTCAAAGTGTCCTAGAAGACTTATAGAGAGGAAATCGACCTGCAAGTCGATGTCGATGCCCGGGTTACCGCTTGCTGAGCTCCGACTCAGTAGCCACCTGCAATGAAGTAGAACACTGCTAGTATTGAGACAAGAGACTCAACTTGCCTTCTACCAGGCGTAATGAGTCCCTATTTATAGTACATAGTACTTGAGGGCAGGCCTAGGGCCTGAAAGGGGCAGTGCTACCTATTTATAACTGAAACACAAGGAGAACAATAACAGCCAGTAGCAAAGACGGCTCAAGAAATCACAAGCTGATACACATGAAATGGGGCGCAGACATGAAACAGGGTACGAACGCTCTATTTGGCCAGTTCCGCAACTTACAGGGGCACGATGGTGTTGAACCATCACCCCAGGCCGGTTACAGCAAGTGTGTGTGTGTGTTCCCCTGTACTATTATCATGTGTGACCCTAGCTTGTATGGGTCAGCTTTTTTTGGCATTCCCTTTGTACCCTTTTCTTCTCACCCCTTTGTACCATTATCAGACTGTCCCCTTGTTCTGTATATTACTGTTGCTGCATGTAGTACTTGTCCCCTTTGTTGAGACAGAACATAGTAAACTTAAAGACAGGAGGGGGATGTTTCATGGAAGGGAACAAAAGATGACATGACACTAGATTGTCCTGGCCTTTGCAAAGCTCTTTATATACCTACTTACATTGTACCTAGCTTGCATACTGTGTAGTGAGGCAGATATTGTGTATGTGAGTCCAAGGGTTTGATGCAAGGGGAATGAAGTGAAATGGGGTGGAATATGGGGAACAATGTTGAGACAAAAAGGGATAAAGTGTAAAAGAAATGTTGGGCACTGCCATGTATGTGAGCGGGCACTGGCCTGCTGCCCATACTTGGCTAGCCCATGCAACAATTTGCATTAATCTAATCAGGGAGAATTTATCTTATCACATATGTGCAGACAAGTGAAAGTAGCTGTCACCGCCAAGGATACTTGGTAGGGACAATAGACGCAAGTCAAATGAGAAGAGTCAAGTTGCACTAGGACTTGCACTATAGTCGAATGATGAAGAACATAGAGAGTTCCTGCCTATTGCAGTATGTCACAATGGCCACTCTGGCAGATGGAGAAGAGCACTTGTAGTGTATTGACAAGAGACTCAACTTGCTAATACATGGTGCAAGGAGTCGACTACTTATAGTAAAGGGGTGGCCTAGGGCCCAAAGAGGACAAGTGCCCAACTAGGTAATGTTGGGATCCGGAACAAAGGGAACACTAATAATGGTACAAAGGGGGTCATGAAAGGGGAACAAGGGGATAACCAAGACAGTCAGACCTGTACAAGCTAGGGTCGCATGTGATAATAGTACAGAGGCGCAAACACTTTGCCTGGTTGCAGAACTTACATGGGCACGGACAGTTGAATGTCCACCCAAGGCTGGTTACATCACCCCTTTGCTACATAGGACGTCCTTGTCCTACCTTCTTCCATCCAGATCATCGTGTGAGCTGCAGTGGGAATTGGTCGACTCCCATATGGCGGATCTTCTGTGCCACTCTGGCAGCAATGAGGCAGTCTTCGCACACCTCCTTGCTCGCCATACTTGCTGCCAGGTTTGCCTCAGCCATTCTAAGCTTGCTCTGAAGGGCGCTGTCTCCTTGTTGAGGACTCGGTATCAGAGGATCTCTGCCATGATACCCCAGTCATCAAGGGCGATGACGGCCTCGTGGAGGGGGTGGAAGTCGGTGGAGTCCCCCCAAAGTTGCACATGGAACCATGCAGGTAGGGGTTCGAGGGGTTGTTCGTCAAGGTTGGGCTGCACAAATAGGTCAATGATGTGAGCATCATGCTTGCCCCTGGCCTCTCCTGTGAGACCAGCCACCCTCCCGTCGTCCAGCTGTTTGATGAAGCAGGCAGGCTGCTCTCCGTTGTTTGGTGTGGGGATGGTGAAGTTTGGGAGCCTCCCGTTGTTCTCCTCAAAGCCGACGGGACATTTGAGAGGCTCACCAGCAATGGCATTGAGCTGTGCCTTGAGCTCAAGCCACTCTCAGTTGGCCTGGTTAAGTTGCCCTTGAACTGTCCCTCCGCCTGCTGGTAATGCTTCTCTCATTCCTGGATGGTGGCGAAGAGCCCCTCGATGAGGGCACAGAGTTGGTTGGGTGTGAGGTGCTTGTTTCCCTTGACGATGGCTCTGACTGTGTGTGGAGATAGGGGCCCATCCCAGTGGGCGTTGGTCTCAGGTCGTGCATTGGGCCGGGATGGTGATGGTGTGTGTGGGGACAGGTCTGGCCGCTGCAGGTCCTCTAGGCTCAGTCAAGGTGTGTGGTCCCTCTCCCCCAGCTCCGATGGGGTTTGATGCCTCCTCTGGCTGAACTGGCTGGGGAGTTGTCGTTCTGCTGGTTGGGGGATTGGAAGCGGGCTGGGGAGGACATGTCTGTGAGCGAGCTATTTTGTGATGAGAGGTGAGGTTGTTTAGAGCCGGGGGTTTCTGCTTCCCTTTTATGCTGTTCAAGGGCCGGCATCTGTGATATTCTTTCAGGAGGTCCGGCACGTGTACCTGGTCAGCTGGTTCCCAGGTGTTGTCACTTTCCGGATACCCCTGCCACTTTATGAGATATTGGAGCGTTCCAGCTCGACCATGACATCGGTGGCTTCTTATCTGCTCCACTTCATATTGTTCTTCTCCTGCTATGAGGTCAGGTGGGGGTCGGGAGAAGTTAGGACCATGGGTAGTCATTTCATGATATGGGGATAGAAGGGAGGCGTGGAATACCGGTGAATCTGCCATGAGAGTGGGATGCCTAATTCAAGCCACGGGAGATATTGTTTTTAGTATCTTGAAGGGGCCGTATCATTTTGGGTTTAGTTTTGACCCTTGATGTGGGAGTTTCAGGTGGGTCGCTTCTAGCCAAACATGATCCCAGGTTTGTATTGTACCGGGGGCGTTTCACCTGCCTTTTTGTTGATCATTTCGATGGCGTGCTTCCTGGCCCTTTCCATTGTTTCCACCCTTGTTTCCGCTGCCTCGTTGCTGGTCTTCCATTTTTCCGCTGGGTTCAAGGTTGGTTCATGCCCCAAGAGTATTTGATTGGGTGATAGTCTGGTCGTGCTGTTCCTTCGATTATTGTGTACTGCCGTTGCTACCAGCAGCCACTCGCTCCAGTCTTCTGGTTGCCCCCCATCACTAATCTCAGGTATTGTTCTACCCATTGGTTTTTGCGCTCAGTTAATCCATCTGTTTGTGGATGGAATGCTGTTGACAGGTTTTGTTGGATCCTAGTCATTTTGTGAGTGCTTTGCCAAAGTGCGATGTGAACCTTGGGTCCCTGTCGCTGATGATTTTCTTGGGTAGTCCATACCATGGATAGACGTGAGTGAAGTATAACTGAGCAATCCCTGGTCCTGTTATCGTGGTCGAGCATGGTAGGAATAGTGCTGCTCGAGAACAGCTGTGGTCCACAATTGTGAGGATGGCATCCAGCCCTCTTCTTTGTGGTAGGCCTGTGATTAGATCCATGGCCACAGTGTGAAACAGAGGGGTCTCTTCTTTAGTGGTGATGCGGTACAGTGGGGTAGGTTTTCGGTGCGTGATGATTTTTGCTTGTTGGCACATGGCACATCCCTTGATGTAGTCTGCGATCCATGCCTTCATTCCTGGCCACCAGTAGTCTCGTTGAACCTTTCTGAGGGTTTCGTCTTGTCCTGGGTGTCAGCTGTTGGTACATCATGTGCTTGTTAGACGATTGCCCTTTTGACCTCCTTGACATTTGGCACGACTGTCCTTCCTTGGATTGTCTTTGCAGCTCTGATTCGGTGTGGAGGGAGAATAGTGACGTTTTTGTTGTGTCCTCTCCCTGATCCTTGCCAGGCGGTTGGGATAACGCATCTGCTGCAGTATTTGTCTTCCCAGGGATGTATTCTAGGATGAAATCTATTCTTGCAGGTCGGCATGCCACCTTGCGTGCGGAGGTTGAGGTTTCTGGGGCTCTTCCAATATTGGAGGTTGGCATGGTCAGTGCGAATAAGGAATGGTATTTTTGTCCATCCCAGGTATGGTCTCCAATGTGCCAGAGATTTCATGACAGCTAGCAGCTCTCTCTGTAAATGTCATAGTTTCTTTCTGTAGGAGTGAATGTGGCTGAGTAGTATGCTACTGGATGAAGTGTTGGTTTAGAGCATTTGGCGAGGGTTGGTGTAAGGTGGTTTCCCTCCTGCGAGAGTATGGCGCCCACGCCATATGCTGATGTGTCAACTTGCAGGACGAATTGTTTGTTGAGGTTGGGTTATGCAAGAACAGGGCTGTTGCACATTCGTGTCTTTAGCTCCTCGAATGCCTTCTGTTGCGGCTCCTCCCAATGCCAAATGGTAGCTTTCTTTGTTATTCTAGTAGGGGTCGAGCTATCTTTGAGTAGTTGGGGATGAAGTATCAGTAGTATCCAGTGAATCCGAGGAAGCTTCGTACTTTGGTTGGTGTTTTGGGAGGCGACCAGTTGGCTATTCCTTGTAGCTTTTTTGGGTGCATTTGCAGTCTGCCCTTCCCCACGATGACCCCTAGATATTCGATTTCATCTCGTTCAAATTCGCATTTCTCCAGTTTTAGGTATAGGTTGTGCTGCTGAAGTTTATCGAGGACTCGATGTACATACTCCCATGATGGCATCAGTGTTCTTCTTCGTTCTTGTGTGGGTATTTGGCCATGTGGATTGCCAGGTCGTCCATGTACACAGACAGCCATCCTTCTCCTACTTCTTCCCGAAAGATAGTGTTCATCATCATTTGGAATGTGGCTGGTGAATTGGTTAATCCAAAGAACATGACTGTGGGCTTGAATAGTCCTTCTGGAGTAAGGAATGCTGCTTTCCATTCGTCGCCCTCCTTGATTCGGATGTTGTTGTACCCCCACCTAATGTCGAACTTGGTGAATAGGTACACCCGCTAAGGGGTCATGACTTGTGGGATGAGTGGGGACACATTTCTATTCTGCTTGGTCCACTTGTTGAGGGGGCGATAGTCTTGAATGGGTCGCAACTTCCCGTCTTTCTTCTTTACAAAGAAGAAGTTTGCAGCGTATGGGGATTTAGAGATTCTGATGGTTCCTCTTTTCAGGTGTTCTTGGATGAATTTGTGGATCTCCTTCTTTTCTTCCTGGTTGAGGGGTAGTAGTCGCCCTGGAAGGGTCGCTGGTGCATTAGGCATAAGTTCAATTGCGTTATCCCATATTGTGAATTTTGGCAGCCTTTGGGATTTGGCCTTGCTAAAGACTTTATTGTGCTGTTTGTATTCTCCCGGATGGCTGCCTTGTCTGCATGGTGGTGGTTCCTATGGTAGCCTGGCTGACATAGTATGGTTCTTCCCTTTTCTTTATCGGCAGGGGACATTTTTAGTTCTTGGCACGTAGGTGGCCTTCTCTGCATTGGGCACCAACAAAACGATGGGTAGGTGCGATATGTCAATCCAGCCCCTGCCCCAGTCGATCTTTGGTTGGATGGCGCAAACCATGGATACCCTAGGATAGCTTTATGTTCTCCTAGTTTGGTGAGGAAGAATTGGAAACATGTTTGTTTGCTCCCCGTTTTTAGGTGTAGATCTGTGTAGTACTGCAGGGCCCCACTTTTGTTTTGCGTTCCGTCCACATTGAACAATGGCCTTGCCTGGGGAAGTTGCTTGATTGGTAGCCTAAGCCATTTGGCATAGCTTAGGTTCATGAAGTTTTCGGTGGCTCCTGAGTCCAGCAGGGCTTCCCTTTGGCTCTTTTTGCGATAGATTGTGCATAGAATCATACTGTCATTGATTTCCTTGCCAATAGGTACACATTATCGCTATTACTCTGCCTGATCAGCGCGACTTGATCAGGCAGAGGGAAAATCCTCTGCGACTCCCATTTCTTTTGCCAGCCTTTCCTGGTCTTGAGGGGTCATTCGTTCCAGATGGGCTCGGGTAGTGGCCACGAGGTCTTCCACAGGGGCCTCAGCCATTTCATAGTCCTCTTCTTCTAGGTCAATGAGGTTTGCCTGCCTGTTGTAGCCTTGAGGGTGGCTCCTCCTTTGTGGGCAGTTACATGCGAAGTGCCCCACCTGTCCGCAATTGAAACAGCATTGTTGTTGGTGTTTACTACTCGCCCTTGGGTTGGTGTCCTCCCCTTTGCGGCCTCCAGTTGCCTCTGCCCCTCCAATTGTTTGGGGCGTGGTTTCATCCCAGGTCCATCGGTACTGGGGTGTTATTCATGGACGGTGGCGCATTAGATGAGTTGAATGAGGATGGTCTCCCCTGGTTACTGCGCCAGTTTCCTTGGTTGTTTTGACTGAAGAAGGGCTGTCGTGGTTGGTGGGTGACCCTTTGGAATGCGTTGCTTCCTCCTTGGTTCCTCTTTAGTATCCCTTCAATGACGGCTCATCCCTGGCTTAGTTGTTTTCCTCGGTCTTTCAGGTCTTGGTAGTTTTGTGGGACTGGTGGCTTTAGGATGTCCCATAAAGGGTTTCTGGTAATCCCTGTAGGAACATGTTGTAGGTTTCTTCGTTTCCTTGTGTATATCCTGCCTTCCTTGCCAGTCCTTTGAATTTGGCGACATATTCATCAAATTTGTTCCCTTGCATTCGGCATTCCATTAGTTCATTCCTGGCCCTCTGCAGGGCCTGGGTATCTTGGAATTGCTGTTGGAATTCCGTTAGGAATTGATCCCATAGCGCTGGGATGTTATCTTGAGGTAGGACCAGGTTGTCGAGCCAGTTTCCTATGTCTCTGACCCATTGTGCAGCTTCTTCTCCTTTGATGAGGGTGAGGGTGAATGCGACCTTTTTGTAAGGTGAGTTGAACCCTGATACGTCTGCGTTGAGATGGAGGTATGCCTTTACTTCATCTATGAAGTCATCGGCTTTTGTTCGATCTCCATAAAATAGCTGGGGCAGTCCCCCATTGTCTTTACATCGGCTGCTGGGGCTATCGGTTGTTGAGGGATACTGGGTTGTCCGGGTCCTCCTGGTCCTGGTCCTCCTGGTCCTCCAGGTTGTTGCCGTAGGGCCTTCTGTAATAAGGCCTGTAGCTTCTGTGGAGTCGTCATACTGGGCTGAGTGGGCTGGCTACTACTGGTTGCAACTGCCATAGCTGCTTGTGTGCTTGTTTGCATCGACATGGTTTGGGAGATACTGGGGAGGCTGATTCCTGTTGGTAGGGGTCTATGGGAGACTCTTGTGGGGTGTGAGTGGTCTGACAGGGAATGGGGTGATTGGTTGGGGTAGCGTTTCCTTTAGGTCCTTGTCTATGGGGGTAAGACAGATCTGTTGATTGATGGTGGCATCTTCTTCGACTTCTTCAGTCGATGTCCTCTCTCTTCCTGATGAAGCTTCTTCTTCTTCTTCATCCGAGGCCTCTGATTGGCTTTCTTCCAGGGTGGTTCCGAGTTGTATTCAGCTAGCTGGGGAATGTACCTTCCTATGGTGTACATTTGACTGAGCTGGCTCCACTGGACTTCTCTCCACTGGCCTTGGTATTGGCACACTTGTCTCTTGTGGTTGATCTTCCTGTCTCCAGCAACAAGTACTAGGATTGGGTGTCCTTTGTTGTTCAAGATGTGGTTTGTCTCTAGTCGCTGAACCCTTTGGTTGGCACATCCTCTTGCGATGTCTCCTGGGTGGAGGGTTCCTCCTATATACAAGCTACTGGCCATAGTGTAAGGAAGTTGAGTCTAATGTCACCGCCAAGGATACTTGGTAGGGACAATAGACGCAAGTCAAATGAGAAGAGTCAAGTCGCACTAGGACTTGCACTATAGTGGAATGATGAAGAACGTAGAGAGTTCCCACCTATTGCAGTACATCACAATGGCCACTCTGGCAGATGGAGAAGAGCACTTGTAGTGTATTGACAAGAGACTCAACTTGCTAGTACATGGTGCAAGGAGTTGACTACTTATAGTAAAGGGGTGGCCTAGGGCCCAAAGAGGACAAGTGCCCAACTAGGTAATGTTGGGATCCGGAACAAAGGGAACACTAATAATGGTACAAAGGGGTCATGAAAGGGGAACAAGGGGATAACCAAGACAGTCAGACCCATACAAGCTAGGGTTGCATGTGATAATAGTACAGAGGTGCAAACACTTTGCCTGGTTGCAGAACTTACATGGGTGCGGACAGTTGAATGTCCACCCAAGGCCAGTTACAGTAGCAGCCTGCCCAACAATAAAGGCAGGTGCATGTACAGGAACTGAAAGGTGAAGCTGGCAACTAATGCAGTTCAGTGACAGCAGGCATCAAGAGTCCAATAACAGAACAATAAACTGAGAAAAGAAAGGTGTATGGCACACACTTGTGAGGGCATAGGATCTGAGGGAGATCGACTGTGTCACATGTGCTGTCACTGGCATAGACTGTGACCATAGCAATTGGATTCTAATTGCAGGCAGAACATCTGCACGGCTAGTGGAAAGTGGAAAGCATGCCACAAGTCTCCCCCTGGGCGACAACAAAGGTCACAAATGCCTGTATACTCCTAGTCAAGGACTAGACAGGGACAGGACAAGAGACTCGACTTAGAGAGTCCTTGCCTGAGCACTTAGGGTGCTTATATACATGATAGGCCTAAGGCCTAGGCTCCCAATCTGTATTAGTACAGTATAGTAAGCGTCATATAGTAAGCTGAGCAATCTGCTCACCAAGCAGTAATCTAAAGATAGTGCACTTACTAAAGTGCTGACTGATACCTTAGCAATACTTAGAAGCTTCCAAAGCTTCTACTCATCGCTCTTGACTAACCATTAGTCAAGCACAGTCATAGTGCTTACTCAAGTGTCCTAGCTTCATCATCCTGCCTTGCAGGCATCCTACTAAGCATTGTCCATGCCGTATCGTGTGCGCCAGCCCAAATGGCATAATCGGGCCACACTTCTGAATCCTGTTCCAAATGTCCATGAGCCATACTTACCTCCTCATTGCCTAATGATCTGCCCTCCAGAGTCTTGCCAGACTCCATCCTTGGGCCTCAGCACTTCGATCTGCCCTCAAGGGACTCACCAGTCCCAATCCTTGGGCCTCCTACACCTCCCACTAGATGTCCCCGTGGTTCTCTAGCTTACCAGCTAGCTGCACCGTGACATCACCCTCTTGCTAGATGAAGAGGCCACCCTGTGGCCAATGGCCACCTCCAGCTCTTGAGCATGTTGATGAATGGCCTCCATTGCTTCACAGATGGACCATTCACTGGGATGGGGGCAGTAAGTGGCCTTGACAGGCCCACACTGCAAGGGGTAGAAGTGGGGAATGTTGTGGCGGCTGACGATACAGGCCACCCTGTGTGCGCAGACCTTCCAGGGGTTGAAGTTGGTGTCAATGTTCTCCAGAGCCTTGAAGCTCTGGATAGCCTGGCAAGGGATCCAGTAGTGGCCGCGCCTGCGATAGGCACAATAGGGGGCGCGGTTCTGAGGGGAGGACATAGGGACTTAGCTTTTGGTTCCTTTTTTGCGACTCTGTCATGGTGGACTATTGGGATGCTTACGATTACTAATCTTCTTGCCTTATATGTACATATTTCCCACAGTCTGGCTAGAGTCGTCACCACTTCCCCCCCTTACCTTACACTACCGCTATTACACTCCTGCCGATCCCTTCTGCTGTTGTGTTGCCTCGGCTTGTTACTAAATTACTTGTACTAATCTGCCGACGGTTTTCGTGGCCTTACTGCCGCTGAAACACGTCAGACGCTGCCAAAGACTCCGCTTAAATAGTCATGTATAAAATACGCTCATAGAAGGGGACCAAAGCCTTAAGCTTGGTCTCTTGTGAATCTTAGACATTCTCAGAGCAATCCTCAGAGTGATCCGAAGCTTCCCAGCCCCTTTCCCCTCCCACTTGTGCCCTAGAACGTACCCTAGGGTCTGCTAAGCGACTTAGTGACACGTTTCACTTAATCTACCATATATAGTAAACCAAGTCCCGATTGGGAACTCTTCGAACCCTGACACATACATTAAGCGCTCAGAAAGGCGTTGCCTTTCTTTGCTCCAGACAGACGAAGGTCACTGAGTAACGGACTTCTCAGTGCTCTATAGAATCACCCTATCTGCACTAGAAACCCAGCAGGAAGGAGCAGCTCCTTCCATTCACGACCTTAGTGGCATACCAACGAACTAAGTGCAATACAAGGCGTATCAGCACTCCAGACATCCCTTCCTTTGGAGGCTCGTCTTGAGTATCCAAATCGACTCCTCCACATCTAGATCCCCTTCCTCCTTTAGGAGATAGGGAACGACAGCAGCCAGCACCGCCACTACCCACAGCCGTTCTAACAAGGCGTTAGAACTCCACAGAAGACGACCAAGATGACGGTCACCGATGCAGATATCATCCTACACATACAACAGAAAGACAGAGACAGGCCAGACGCCCTACCCCTCATAGCAATAGAACGAACAGCCAAGAAGGCTGCCAGACAGAGACATTGACAGAACCACCACGCTCCGTCCAGCGTGACAGACTCTCTCCCTGCTCCACTTTATTACTCAGGCCCTTGCCTGTACTTCTTGACATGTGTCTGCCTTTCATGGGATCGCAATAGGGCCTGTGCTTGTGGATTTGATAAGGGCATGCCCATACACAGAATACCCCATAGGGGCAGGTAGCGGAAGGGAACCAAATGTTCCCTGCGTGATCTCTGGGCCAGTCCATCCAGAACTCATCAGTGATCTGAGGTGTGCACATAGGGACTTAGCAAATGTGACGTGGGTATGCATGAGAGGTTTGGGATCTCCCTTCAACGGGTGCTTCCTGTGATAAGTCTTGACCAGTACATCTGCGAATACTTGGTCAGCCAGCTCCCACGTGTTGTCTGCTGCTGAATAACCTCGCCAGTGTATGAGATATTGTAGCTTCTTCTGCCGTCCATGGAAGCAATGACTGATGATTTATTCTACTTCATATTCTTCTTGGTCATCTATCATTTCGGGCAGTGGGCATTGGTAATTCTGTCTGTGTTCAGGGGTCTCTTTGTAAGGGGTGAGTAAGGATGCATGGAACATGGGATGGATGGTCCAGGCAGCAGGTAGTTCTATCTTGTATGCAACTGGGGAAATTTGCTTGAGAATTCTGAAGGGGCCATGTCGCTTAGGGGCTAGTTTCACAGATTGGTAGGGGAGAGTGAGATGCTTAGCTTTGAGCCATACTTGCTCCCCTTCATGGTACTGTGTGGGCAGTGCGGTTTGTGCAACTTGGTTGAGTGCTTGTATGGCTGTGTGACGATGTTCCTTGATGTGACTTTGTCTATCTTCTGCAGCTGCATTGTTTGTCTCCAGGGTCATAGCTTCAGCTGCGCTGGCATGTATCCTAATAGAATTTCATGTGGACTCAGCTTTGTGGTGGTGTTTGGCCATCTGTTATGAACAAAGGATGCAATGGGAAGCCATTCGTCCCAGTCGTCTTGTCATGCTGTTGTGTACAGTCATAGGTATTGTTCTACCCATTGATTCTTTTCTTATGCTCTGATAGCCCATCAGTCTGGGATGGAAGGCTGTACTGATGTTTCATTCGATGCTGAGCTTCGATGTGATGGCCTTCACAAAGTGAGATGTGAAGTGAGGGTCTCTGTCTGAAATCATCTTTGAGGGTACACTGAACCACGGGAATACGTGCTGAAGGTATAACTTAGCTATCCCTTCACCCATGATTGTTGTGTTGCAGGGAATGAAGAGGGCCACTTGAGAACACCCTTGGTTGATGATAGTGAGGATTGCATCCTTCCCATTTGATGCAGGGAGTTGTGTGATTAGGTCCATCGCAATTGTGTTGAATGGTCGTTTGCTTGGATCTCCAGGGATGCAATAGAGGGGTGTCTTTGATTTGGAGGTACGTATTTTGTTTTGCTGGCATATGGGCACCCTCTGACATATTCTTCAATCCATGCGTTCATTCCAAGCCACCAGTAATGCTGCAACATCAGTGCAATCGTATTGTCTCGCCCTGGGTATCCTGCAGTTGGTGAGTCATGATATTGTGCTAGAATATCGCATCTTAGCTGTTGATTTGGCAGTACTGCCCATTTGTTGTCTTTTACATATCCTTCTGGGAGTTTACGGACTCCTTTCGTGTTGCACCATTCTTCCATCATCGCACAGGTCATTCTTTGAGCTTTGATCACTTGTTGTTGAATTGCGTGGGGTGTAGCAATCATCGTTTTGATGAATAATTTGGGGGTGATGAGCGTTACTTGTTCATTGTCTCGTTCTCCTTTATCTACACCTGGGGGTCGTGATAGCATGTCAGGTGCTGTATGGATTTTTCCGGGGATGTGTTTGAAGACGAGGTTGAAGTCTTGAAGGTCTGAGAACCACCTTGCAACCCGTCTATTGACCTTTCTGGGGGATTTCCAATGTAGCAGGTTAGCGTGGTTGGTGAGAATAGTAACAGGAATTTCCATAGCTGCTAAATGAGGTCTGTACTTCATGAGTGGCATGTATACCCCAAGAACTCTTGTTTGTAGATGTCGTAGTTGCACTGAGTTGGGGTAAACATGGCCGAGTAGTATGCTACTGGACAGAGCATGGGTTTTTGAGTGCGGGGGTTGATTTCTCCCTCCTGTGAGAGTACAGTGCCCATGCCATATGCTGAGGCGTCAGTGGCTAGGAAGAATGCATGGGTGTAGTCTGGTTGTTGTAGGATAGGGCAGCTGCACATAAGTGTCTTTAATCTTTCAAAGGCTGTTTTGCAGTCGGATGTCCATCAGAATGCCACATTCTTCTTTGTCAGTTGGATAAGTGGTCGTGCAATGTTTGAATAGTTGGGGACGAAGTAGTGGTAGAACCCCGTGAATCCTAGGAATGTGCGTACATCAGTGACATTTTGTGGGGGTGCCCAGTCTGCCATGCCCTTAAGCTTAGCTGGGTCCATTTGCACTGTGCTGTCTTCAAGCACTAGTTTCTCCAATACATGATGGACGCATTCTTCATGGAACTTGTCATCGTCTTTGGTGGCTATCAGTATGTCATCCATGTACACAATTAGCCATCCCTCTGCCATTTCCTGGGTGAATATAGCATTCATCATAGTTTGGAAGGTGGCTGGTGAATTGGTTAGTCCAAAGAACATAACAGTGGGTTTGAACAGCCCTTGATTAGTGATAAACACAGCTTTCCATTCATCTCCTTTCTTTATGCATATGTTGTTGTAGCCCCACCTCACGTTGAATTTGGTAAATAGCTTTGCACCTTGCACCTTCGCAATAAGCTCAGGTATGAGTGGCAGGGGATAGCGGTTCTTGATGGTCCACTCATTAAGATGCCTGTAATCCTGTACCGGTCACAGCTTTCCATCCTTCTTTTTGATACAGAAGAAGGGTGCAGCATGGGGGCTTTTTGATGGCTTGATGTACCCCTTTGTTTATTGTTCTTTGACGAATTCTAGCAGCGCTTTCTGTTCATCCTGTGTCAGCTGGTATACCTTTCCTGGTATGGTTGCTGGGGCGTTGGGTTTTAGTTCGATGGCATGGTCCCAAATTCTCAATTCTGGAAAGCGTTGTGCAGCCTCTTCACTGAAGATGTGATGGTGGCTCTGATACTTAGCTGGTATCTCTTTGCTTCCCTTTTGTGATCCAGCTGCCTCTGCTAGTTTAGAAGCCATCGTTTGTTTCTTGTTTGCATTCGATGCTCCTTCAGTTATCTGGATCTTCGCTATGTAAAGCGATCCATTTGAGGGCACATATGGGTGTATGACCTTTCGTCTTCCTGCGGGTGTGGTATCGCACATTCCAATATGGGTCTTCGGTCTTTCAGGTAGTCGGATGATAAGGGGTAGTTGTTCAGCGTCAATCCATCCTTGAGCCCAGTCAATGTTCGGCTGCATGGCTGCAAACCAGGGGTATCCTAAAATGATCTTTTGCTCACCTATGTCAGTGAGGAAGAAATGCAGCTTGGTCCTCTGCTGTCCTGTCTGCATCTCTAGGTCAGTGTAGTGACTGATGTGTCCGTTCTTGTTGGGTGTCCCATCTACATTGAACACCGGTCTTTCATGGGCAAGTCATTTGAGAGGTAACTTCAGTTGTTGAGCATATGCTTCATTGATAAAGTTTTCAGTGGCACCTGAGTCCAAGAGAGCGATGGCGTTGTCTCTTCAATGTGTCAGATGGATGAAGGTACACAGCTGCATAGACTTTTGAATAGAGAGGTAGATGCCTTCGCTATTACTCCTCTTCCTCCAGACTGATTGGATCATAGTATCATACAGTGCGCGGTAGGTCCTACACAAACGATTCAATGCCTCATCATGATCTTCGATTGCTAGATTCTCTAGTTGATTACATAGATCGTTGATGGAGGGAGTAGTTGTTTCATTTAATGACGGTCTCTCTCATCTTCCTGCATGCAGGGTTCCATAGCTTCATTATCAGATGATGCTGAAGAGCACACACCCAGATGTGGTTCAAACAGCCAGCCCTCTTCTTCTTGCGGCTGTTCCAGATGGGCTTTCCGTTGTTCTTCTGCTCGCCTTGCCTTCTTCTGTTGCTTTCATTTCGCTTTGATGTCTCTTTCGACTGGTGGTTGTCAGGTTGTTGAGGTGATAAAATCCCCTGGGGTTGGCTGTCACACTGGACGGAGTGTGGCGGTTCTGTTGATGTTTCTGTCTGGCAGCCTCCTTGGCTGTTCGTTCTATTGCTATGAGGGGTAGGGCGTCTGGTCTGTCTCTGTCTTTCTGTTGTATGTGTAGGATGATATCTGCATCGGTGACCGTCATCTTGGTCATCTTCTGTGGAGTTCTAACCTTGTTAGAAGGCTTGGGTAGTGGTGGTGCTGGCTGCTGTCGTTCCCTATCTCTGAAGGAGGAAGGGGATCTAGATGTGAAGGAGTCAATTTGGATACTACAGACATGTATCCAAAGGAAGGGATGTCTGGAGTGCTGATACGCCTTGTATTGCACTTAGTTCGTTGTTATGCCACTAAGGTCGTGAATGGAAGGAGCAGCTCCTTCCTGCTGGGTGTTCTGGTGCAGATAGGGTGATTCTATAGAGCACTGAGAAGTCCGTTACTCAGTGACCTTTGTCTGTCTGGAGCGAAGAAAGGCAACGCCTTTCTGAGCACTTAACGTATGTGTCGGGGTTCAAAGAGTTCCCAATGGGACTCGGTTTACTATATATGGTAGATTAAGTGAAACGGTCACTAAGTCGCTTAGCAGACCCTAGGGTACGTTCTAGGGCGCAAGTGGGAGGGGAAAGGGGCTGGGAAGCTTCAGATCACTCGGAGGGTTGCTCTGAGAATGTCTAAGATTCACAAGAGACCAAGCTTAAGGCTTTGGTCCCCTTCTATGAGCGTATTTATACACAACTATTTAGGCGGAGTCTTCGGCAGTGTCTGACGTGTTTCAGCGGCAGTAAGGCCACGAAAACCGTCGGCATATTAGTGTAAGTAGTTTAGTAACAAGCGAGGCAACACAACAGCAGAAGGGATCGGCAGGAGTGTAATAGCAGTAATGTAAGGTAAGGAGGGGGAAGTGGTGACGACTCCAGCGGACTGTGGGAAATATGTACATATAAGGCAAGAAGATTAGTAAGCATAAGCGTCCCAATAGTCCACCATGACATGATCCCCTGTTTAGAGTCTTTGCTGGTTGTGGTTGACTCTTTGGGGGCAGTGGCGGCAATAATGGGTGGTGCTGCGACATTTGGAGCACTTCTTGGTTTTATTTTTGCAAATGGGAACTTCCTTGTCTTCGAATCCCCAATCTCCTTCCACTTTTCTGGTGCGCAGATGTAGAGGGACTCGAAACCCTTTCAGGACTTGCCTGAGGGCCTCTTGTTCCACATTTCCCCAGGGGTTATACTCCTGGAGACCTGTAGCCAATCTCCTGTATCCATCAGCCTCTTGGAGTGCTCCATACCACTCCATCAGCCTGATCTTTTGGAAGGCGAGTTTACTGTTCACCCAGGCAAGCTCTTGTTGGGTGTACATTACCTCCCTTTCCCACATCCTGTAGGCCAATAAACCAGAGAGGAACGATTTGTCTTCCTCTTCTGTAGCAACTTCAGTTACTTTTTGGGAGAAGGGCTCTCTTCCCGAAAAGATGCGCTTCTGCATTGGTGTGATGTATGGGCTCTTGTATGGTACCAGGCTGGGATGAAGGAGGGTGGTGAATACCTCCTCACCTTTGCAAAGAGTGGTGCTGATGAGGGGATACTTTGGGTTGTCGAGGTGGTATTTGTGGTAGGGGCGAAGAGGGCCCCTCCTGTAATGGTAGGGAGTGTAAATGGTTGGTTAGTGGTCTCGATCCATCCTGGTCCAGGATGGGGGTCATCTTCATCTGCTTGGTTCTTTCCCTGCTCTTGGTTCTCCCTCTTGTTCTCGTTGATGGTCCAGACCCTCTCGTCCTCTTCCTCCCCCTCGTTGTAGGCACAGGTGCATTTGTAGTGAAGGGCTTGAAGGGCTGCGCAGATGTGATCTGTTGGAGTGTTGTCCAGGTGTACGGTGATATGTTGGTCTGTACTTCCTGGTTCTTTGTCGTCGAGGGATAGGTTACTGGGGGAGTGGAGATCTCGTTGAGTGGTCCAGTCAATGGCCAGAGGAGGTCGTCGAGGTTTGCTCGGATTGGGGCTGATTCGATGGTGGTGGAGGTGGGAGTTGTGGTGATGGATTCAAGGGGAGGAGGAGAGGCGCTTGGGGAGCGAACCTCATAGGCATCACTATTGGTATAATTTTCAATGTCAAGCAGAGCGAACTGGTTGGTGGTGGTGCATAGGGGGGTGGTGCATTCACAGGAGGTGGGGAAGATGGACATGTTGTTGGGTTTGAGGACTGAATGTGTCATGGAGCGGCTTGCACGGGGGCAAGAGAACCACTGATGACATGTAGAGGACATGTTGACCCCCAGGTGTGGTAGGCCTGTCTGGGCCTGGGGTTGGTAATACAGGTCGGACTTGTAGTCAGCGTATGTCAGTGGGCTTTGTCACCCCTCAGTCAGCATCTTAGTTAGCCAGATGACCGGAACACGGTCGAGTAAGCAGTAGTAGTCAGCATGTACCAGTAGTACTTGTACGCATGCGCGTGCAGAGACGAGACTCTAAGTCGAGTCTCCTTGTCTCAAACAAGAGTAGTGACTTCGTTCTATTGTCTCTGGGAAAGCCGTGGCTTGTTTAGCTTTCCTTGGTTTATTGTGCTTTCTTCTCTGTGTCCCACAAGTCGCGGGCATGCCCAACGTCGGCTCTAGCTCTAGTACTATCAACGAGTCGCTCGGTAGCAACGACAGTTATTTCCCACCAGCAGAAGTGGAAGCCCCGCTGAGTCATCCAAGGTTTCGACCGAAACAGGGGATACTAATGACGTCTAAGTGTCACTGCTCTCGCCAGTGACATTAGACTCGACTTCTTCACCACCACGGCCCCTGAAGAGAGACAATACGTACAACTTCCCATCGACAGGGAACGAGCATTGCAAAACACTGCAGTCTATTGGGAAGACCAAACCTTTCCCTTTCACGCATACGCAATCCGAGTAGGAGGAACGCAAATCAGAGCAGTTCATCTGCATAACGGACATTGGTACACCCTCAACTGGGGGAACGAAGGAGAGTCCCCATTCCTCGATCAGAGAGCATGACGTGTTGATCAATACAACGGACGACACGAAGGAACGGCAGTAAACACGTACGAAGAAGCGCCCACTATCAAAGACTGGGCGAGGGATCAGACAGCAAGAAGAAGAAGACCTCCTTGACTGACAAATTTGAAATTCACCCGTCGACTTATCAGCAGCCATCACCGCTCTTGCAGACCTATCGTTAACCACTGAACCAACCACCATAGCCACTATGTCGACTGCGGCAACGGCAGTAACCACGACCCAAGCAGGAGGAAGAACTGGACCACCCGCCGGAGGTGGGAGTGGAGGACCAAGCGGAGGCGGAGGCCCTCCGGGAGGCGGCCCACCAGGTGGAGGAGGAGGAGGCGCACCAGGAGGTGGACAACCGCAACAACTGATCCAAGCCGATGACAAACCAATGGGAGCCCTACCAACGATCTTTGAAGGAGATTGAGCCAAAGCTGAGAGTTTCCTACGAGAACTCCATGCATATTTCCTTGTTAACCATAACATCCGTCGCTAGCCTCCTTTATCAAGCGAGTAGCCATAGCCCTCACTTGCATCAAAGGAACGGAGGTCAATCGATGGACAGAGCAACAACTAGACTGGCTGGGGACGCTCCAACCGGCAGACGATGCCCGTGCAGTATGGACGATGTTCGTGCAAAATTTTGAGAATCGCTTCCTCAATTCGCAAAAGGCACAAAAGGCACGCATCAAGCTGCAGGAGTTAAAGATGAGATGGCCAGAAATAGATGAGTATATCTCTACCTTCGAAAGCATAGCGCACGAAGCTGGTTACAACCCGATGGACCAGAACACCATGCAGCTATTTCTGCAAGGATTGCCGCGTAGTGTCGGCAGAAGGTGTTGGAAGACACGACTGTCAACACCTATGATCAAATGAAGGCCAAAGCCATCAACGTGACCGCATCACAATGAATCATCGATGCCCTGTACATGTGCTGTCATGGTGGACTATTGGGAGCTTATGCTTACTAATTTTCTTTCCTTATATGTACATATTTCCCACAGCTCGGCTGGAGTCATCACCACTTCCCCCTCTCTACCTTACCCAACTGTTATTACACTCCTGCGATCCCTTCTGCTGTTGTGTTGCCTCGGCTTGTTACTAAACTACTTACACTAATATGCCGACGAGTTTCGTGGCCTTACTGCCGCTGAAACACGTCATAGACTGCGATGACTCCGCCTAAATAGTTATGTATAAATACGCTCATAGAAGGGGACCAAAAGCCTTAAGCTTGGTCTCTTGTGAATCCTAGACATTCTCAGAGCAGTCCTCCGAGTGATCCGAAGCTTCCCAGCCCCGTTTCCCTCCCACTTGCGCCCTAGAACATACCCTAGGGTCTGCTAAGCGACTTAGTGACGCGTTTCACTTAATCTACCATATATAGTAAACTGAGTCCCGATTGGGAACTCTTCAAACCCCGACGTATACGTTAAGCGCTCAGAAAGGCGTTGCCTTTCTTCGCTCCAGACAAACTGAAGGTCACTGAGTAACGGACTTCTCAGTGCTCTATAGAACCAGCCTATCTGCATCAGAACCCCCAGCAGGAAGGAGCAGCTCCTTCCATTCACGACCTTAGTGGCCTACCAACAAACTAAGTGCAATACAAGGCGTATCAGCACTCCAGACATCCCTTCCTTTGGACACTCGTCTTGAGTATCCAAATCGACTCCTCCACATCTAGATCCCCTTCCTACTTCAGGAGATAGGGAACGACAGCAGCCAGCACCGCCACTACCCACAGCTGTTCTAACAAGGCTTAGAACTCCACAGAAGACGACCAAGACGACGGTCACCGACGCAGATATCATCCTACACTTATAACAGACAGACAGAGACAGGCCAGAGCCCTACCCCTCATAGCAATAGAACGAGCAGCCAAGGAGGCTGCCAGACAGAAACATCGACAGAACGCCACCTCCATCCAGCGTGACACATGCCCCAACAACAACAACGCCAGACACCCCCGTTCCAGAATAACTGGCAGTATTGCACTCAGCAGCCACAGAATCCTCGACCACCACGACAAGGGTTCGGACAGACCCCCTACAACTCTACCACAGCACCTAGGGCATGGAACAACCAACCAGTACCCATGGACGTGGACCGAGCCAGAGCACCTCGAGGGAGCTGGCGAGGGAGAGGTGGAGGACCACCAAGAGGAAACATCGTAAGAACAGACGACCACAGAGTCCAAAGAGGGGGCAGGGTGTGTGTTTCACCTGTGGACAACAAGGACACTTCGCTCACGCCTGCCCCACCAAACAGTCTCGCGCAAATAGCGCACCGCCCAGCTCATGATTGGATGCCCGAAGATAACGAGACCGAGTCCAACGTCTCGAAGGTGGATCACCTCCACCAACAGCTTGAGACACTCTCGTCCGAAGATCAAGAGGAGCTGATGAATCGCCTCGGAGCAAAGGAAGGAAATTTTTCGGAGGCCTAATCTGTGCGGCCTGGATTAGGAGAACTGGATCAGATAGAATGTACCTCTCTGTATGAAAATCTATGCAGCTACGTTTGTTCATTCATCTATCCAAGAAGAGGGCCAAAACAATAGCGCTCCTAGATTCAGGAGTGACCGAGAATTTCATCAGTATGCAATACGCGAAAGAGATGTGATTCCCCATCAAGCGACTGGAAAGACCTAGACCAGTCTATAACGTAGATGGGACAAGAAATAAGAACAGAGATATAGAAAATTACACAGATCTAGAAATGCAGATGGGGAGTCAACGGACCTGGTTACAATTCTTCCTTACTGATCTGGGAGAACAAAAGGTCATCCTAGGATACCCGTGGTTTGCCGCCATGCAACCAAAAATTGACTGGGCATGAGGGTGGCTCGAAAGCGACCAATTACCCCTCATCCTTCGCACCAAATTGGCAACCCAAGTGCGAATAGGAAGATGCAGAACTACCCCACGAGGTCGCGAAACACCTTTAAGGCATGCTAAAATCATACAAGGATCCATACACATGGCCAAACTCATCATCCCGGCGGAAAGAGAAAAAGGACAGACACTGGCGTCAAAACTAGCCGAAGAGGCAGGGTCACACAAGGGAAGTGGCGAAATCCCAACCAAATACCAGAGACACGCTCACGTTTTCAGCGAAGAAGCTGCCCAATGATTCCCCAAGCGCGTATCTGGGATCATGTGATTGAATTGAAGCCAGAAGCACCATCCTCGATACCGGGCAAGGTGTATCAACTCACGCAAGAGGAGCAGAAAGCGCTGCTGGAATTCGTTAAAGAACAACAAAAGAAAGGCTACATACGTCCCTCAAAGAGTCCATATGCAGCACCCTTCTTTTTTATCAAGAAGAAAGACAGGAAACTACAACCGGTACAAGATTACCGTCGCCTAAATGAGTGGACTATTCACAACCGTTACCCCCTCCCACTAATTCCAGAATTGATAGCGAAAGTCCAAGGAGCGAAACTCTTTACAAAGTTCGACATCCGATGGGGATATAACAATGTCCGCATCAAAAAGGGAGACGAGTGGAAAGCCGTGTTCATCACCAATCAAGGACTATTTGAACCCACAGTGATGTTCTTTGGACTAACGAATTCGCCAGCAACCTTCCAAACCATGATGAATGCAATCTTCGCCGAAGAAATGGCACAGGGATGGCTCATCATCTACATGGACGACCTCCTCATAGCCACAGGAGACAACCCTAAATTCCATGAAGAGTGCACCCACAAAGTCCTAGACAAATTGAGGCAGTATGATCTATACCTCAAACCAGAAAAGTGCACCTTTGAACAACGAAAGGTAGAATTCTTGGGAGTTATCCTAGAAGATGGCACGATTCAGATGGATCCTGCGAAAGTACGAGGGGTTGTGGACTGGCCTCAACCGCAAACTGTCAAAGACATCCAGGCATTCTTAGGCTTTACAGGATTTTATTGATACTTCATACCCAACTATTCCCTCATAGCAGCCCCCTAATCCAACTAACGCGAAAAGATACCCCGTTCAGATGGACCCAAGAATGCAAAGAAGCCCTCGAACGCCTGAAGACATTGATGTGCAGTAAACCTATCCTTCGTCAACCCGACTACTCCAAAGCATTCTTCCTCGCCACTGACGCCTTGGCATACGGCGTGGGAGCCGTACTCTCACAGGAGGGAGAAATCAACCCATGCACCCAGAAACCTATGCTATGTCCCGTGCCTACTACTCTAACACCTTCACCCCAACAGAACACAATTATGACATCTATGAAAGAGAATTCCTAGGAGTCTTGAAAGCCCTCAAACGCTTCCGTCCTCACATAGCAGCTATGGAAATACCTGTCACCATTCTCACTGATCACGCCAACCTGACATACTGGAAAACCCCTCGAAAAGTCAATCGACGTGTGGCCAGATGGTTGCAGAACTTCAGGACTACAACCTGATCATCAAACACGTGCCAGGGAAAATTCATACCGCCCCTGATATGCTGTCCAGACCACCAGGAGCCGATCATGGCGCCGAAGATAATGCGAACCTAACCCTCCTCCCTACGTCCATGTTCATTGCAGCCACGCCAATGCGAACGAACACTCTGGAGCAACAAGTGAAAGAAGCTCAACGAAAACAGCAAGCAGAAATGGAACTATGGTGTGATCTGCAAGATGTACGGAAGATCCCCGAAGGCTACGTAAGAGGGTGGAGCTTAGCAGTGCCAGCAGGATTACAGCTAAGATGCGACATATTATCTCAGTTCCACAACTCACCAACTGCAGGACACCCAGGCCGAGACAATACCATTGCCCTTGTCTCTCAACGATATTGGTGGCCGGGGTTGAACACATGGGTGGAAAGGTATGTTACGGGTTGCGCGCAATGCCAGCAACACAAAATTAGGACGACAAAAAAGAAGATACCGTTGTATCACATACCGGGAGACCCACAGATGCGCCCCTTTAACCACATTGCTCTAGATCTCATTACTCAACTGCCGAAAGCCAACAGGATGGACGCCATCCTTACCATCGTCGATCAAGGCTGCTCTAGAGCCGCCATGTTCATCCCATGCAAGACGACCATCACTGGTGAAGGGGTGGCTCAGCTATATCTCCAACACATATTTCTGTGGTTTGGCGTACCATCAAAAGTGATCTCCGACCGCGATCCCCGCTTCACGTCTAATTTCTCCAAGGCCCTCACTACTAAACTAAAGATAGAGCGAAACGTCAGCACAGCCTTCCACCCACAAACCGATGGACTCACCGAACAAAAGAACCAATGGGTGGAGCAGTACCTTCGACTCTATACCTCGGCCAGACAAGACGACTGGGACGAACTCTTACCGATTGCAACATTCGTGCATAATTGATGGCCTAATGCCACGACCAAGCTGAGTCCTCACGAAGTCCTTCTCGGATACCGCCCTAGCGCTGCTGAAGAACCTATACCCATCACTAGTAATGAAGCGATGGAAAATAGACATGAATGCGCGAAAGCACATCGAGAAGCAGCAGTTCAAGCTCTCAATGAGACTGCTAAAGCAACTCCCCCTGCACAATACCAAGAAGGAGAACAAGTTTGGCTCGAAGCAAAGCACTTGTCGCTCCCTACGCATCTGTCAAACTCACACCCAAACGCCACGGACCCTTCACGGTGCTGAAAGAGATTTCACCAGTGGCTTACAAACTGCAACTGCCGGCAGGCTGGACCATCCATGACGTATTCCACAGCTCCTTACTTACCCGTTACAAAGAAAGTGAAGAACACGGGATCAATTACCAGCACCCACCACCAGAAATGATTGATAATGCTGAGGAATACGAAGTGGATCAAATTATCAATCACAGGTACCACGGGAAATGGCGTCAGCTCCAATACCTCATCTGATGGAAGGGTTACTCATCGTCTGACGATACCTGGGAACCTGCTGACCAAGTACACACCCCAGTATTGGTAAGACAATATCACAGGTGACGCCCAGCAGATGAAAGGACCGAGTACAAAGGGCCCAAGCGGGCAACATGGGTCAGATCAACCACCTCTCACTCTTTCGTCCATTCGCAACCAAGAACAGCATGTCCTCGCCCCTCTCCGTCCCCTCTTTCATCATGGCTAGTCCAAGCGGATGCAAAGAGCCCCTGCCGATTCCGCCACGCACCCAGTCAGCCGCTGGCAAGCAGCCAGAAGCACTCGTCGTCCCAATGGAGGTGGTGGCCTCGTCCGCCAAGTTCAGTGAGTTTCAGTTGTCTCCGCGGACTGTCCACGCTGCTCTCGAAGGAAACAGTCCCACCAAAGAGCAACTCGTCCTCATCACCCAAGGACTGGCAAGCGTTGTGCGCAAGAATGAGGAGGTGTTGAAGCAAAACCGAGACCAACTCGCCGTACTCAAAGGACGAGCAGACGCTCTGGCAGAGCGTGAGGCGAACGCAGCTCGCCTGGAAGCCACCTACAACACTGGAGAGACGATCAGATCGCAGCCAACAAGGAGGATCTGGGGGTACCCGAAGGGTATGAAGAGAACGAAGGGCGAGTGCCCGATTTCTTCATTCCAATCACTGACGGAGCTTACACCATGCACACCCTCCGCCATATGTCAAACACGAGGGTCAGTACTGTCTGGGCACCTCTGGAAAAGGGGAAGCCGTCTATCAACAGGAACTCTTCGCCCCCAACCGCACTACCATCATCGAAGAAGGGGAATACCCCCAGTGGTTCTTTGACGCACTCACTGACCCCACCACTTATGACGCCATGCTGCATCAGGCCGTGAGCGGGAGGAGATTGGGGGACGGCAGCTGAGTTCCAGCGCTACCACGAAACCATTACTGACCTCGCTGGGCTTCATATTGAAGCTCGGGAACTCCAGGCCCACATCGACTCCCTCCACTATCAGGAGGAACAATGCCGTCGCCGCCTCCTCGCCTCACACAAATATGAGAGCTACGCTCTCTTTCGCAAGCTCCACGATGAGCCCCTACTCCGAGGAGACAAAGGTCGTAAGTTCTCCTCCATCCCCCACAGCTCACGCCACGGTGCGGCTCATTTCTAAACCAAGGGTAATGTCACGGAGCGGCTTGCAGGGGGCAAGAGAACCGCTGATGACATGTAGAGGACGTGTTTGACCCCCAGGTGTGGTAGGCCTGTCTGGGCCTGGGGTTGGTAATACAGGTTGGACTTGTAGTCAGCGTATGTCAGTGGGCTTTGTCACCCCTCAGTCAGCATCTTAGTTAGCCAGATGACCGGAACACGGTCGAGTAAGCAGTAGTAGTCAGCATGTACCAGTAGTACTTGTACACGTGCGTATGCAGAGACAGACTCTAAGTGAGTCTCCTTGTCTCAAACAAGAGTAGTGACTTCGTTCTATTGTCTCTGGGAAAGCTGTGGCTTGTTTAGCTTTCCTTGGTTTATTGTGCTTTCTTCTCTGTGTCCCACAAGTCGCGGGCACGCCCAACGTCGGCTCTAGCTCTAGTACTATCAACGAGTTGCTCGGTAGCGACACAGTTATTTCCCACCAGCAGAAGTGGAAGCCCCCGCTGAGTCATCCAAGGTTTCGACTGAAACAGGGGATACTAACGACGTCTAAGTGTCACTGCTCTCGCCGGTGACAGAATGGTTGCGAGTGGTGGGGGAGTTTGTTTAAGGTGAGAGGGTGTTGTTGGGTAGTTTGTTTAGTAGGGGTGGAAGTGTAGTAGTGATGGTTCACTGCTGTTGTTTGAAGGTAGTTTGGAGGGGGTTTTTTATAGCTTGTTGGGTGATTGAGATCGGTGGAATTCACTGAGTAGCTCCGGTGCATGTAGGTCATTGCTGCTGACCCATGAATTGTCTGATGCGGGGTAACCTTTCCATTTGACTAAGTATTGTCATTGTCTTTTTTGGCCATGTTTCCTTTCTGCAATGATTTCGTCTACTTCATATTCTTCTTCTCCTTCGATGGTTTCAGGTGCTGGGCGCTTGAATGGGATGCCATACTCCATGGTTTCCATATAGGGTGATAATAGATCTATATGAAACACTGGATGTATATGCATGTGTGCTGGCAAGTTGAGTTGGTAAGCGACCAGAGATATCTTTTTCTTGATAATGAAGGGTCCTAAGCGTTTCAGTTCCATCTTTTTTGATGGTGCCTTCGTCTTTATGTTTCATGCATCTAGCCAGACTTCGTCTCCAGTCTTGAATGTTCTGACTGATTTCATTATGGCTGTCTTTTTCTGTAAGGCTTGATGTGCAATTTCCCTTGCTTTGGTTAGTTCCTTGAGTCTGATATCTACCACTGGTACTTCTTCATCTCCTTCTGTCCAAATTGCCTGAGGGTTACATCCCATGATTAATTGATGGGGTGTGTGGCGTGTCCTTCATGTTTCCATGAATTGTGAGCAAATTCCGCCACCGGGAGATATGTAGCCCAGTTGTCTTGTCTTCCATTGACAAAGTGTCTCAGGAATGTTTCAACCCATTGATTCATGCGTTCGCTTTGTCCATCAGTTCTGGGGTGAAACGCAGTACTAAGGTTTTGTTTGGTGTCTAGCGCTTTGCATAAGGTTCTTGTGAATTTCCGGTGAAACGAGGGTCTCTGTCAGATATGATACGTTTGGGAGTTCCAAACCAGGGGAAGAGATGCTGAAGGTACAGCTGTGCCACTCCTTCTCTGGTGATTTCTTTGTTACAGGGTAAGAATTTGACGGCTTTGGAACATCCTTGGTCCACAATGGTGAGGATGGTGTCATATCCTTTGGACTTTGGTAATTCTGTTATGAAGTCCATGGACACATATTGAAAAGGTCCTTCTTCTACTGGGGTGTCGAAGTGGTGTAAGGGGGCCTTTGCGGTTCGGATGGTTTTATTTTCTTGACATTTGGCGCATCCCTTAACGTATTTTTCGACAAATTCTCAAAGTTTGGGGCCGTGGTAGCGTCTTTTGACTAGGTCCCAGGTGTTTGAGATCCCTGGGTGGCCACCTGTGGGTGCATCATGTATTTCTTTGAGGGTTTGTCGTCGCTTTTTGTTGTCATTTGGGAGGTAAAGAGTTCAAATGAATAGGTTGTCAGGGAGGATGGTAGTTTGTTCATTATTTACCCCCTCTTCAAGGTCTTTTCTTCGTGATAGAAGGTCTGCAATGGTATTTTGTTTTCCTGGAAAGTGATGGATGATGAAGTCATAGTCTGCCAAGTAGTTCATCCATCTTGCTTGTCTAGGTGTTACTTTTTGTGCTGCTCGGAAATATTTCAGGTTGTCATGGTCTGAGCATACTTTGATTTGATGCCTGGCTCCTAGGAGAAAGTGTTTGAAGAATTTAACTGCTGATACTATTGCCAGCAGTTCTCTATCATAGATGTCATAGTTGCGTTCCGCTTGGTTGAGTGACTTTGAAAAGAACGCAACTGGGTGTTGTCCATCTTCAAATTCCTGTGTTAGGGTGGCTCCAATGGCATAGTCTGATGCATCTGTGTCTAGTGTAAATGGTTTAGTTTGATCAGCATTCCTGAGGATGGGATAGGATGTGAATTTATTCTTGAGGTATTTGAATGCTTCATCGGCTTTTTGACTCCATTCCCATTTCTTGCTCTTCTTTGTTAGTTCATGCAGTGGTCGCGCAATTAGGGAATAATGATCAATGAAGTCTTTGTAGAAATTTCCAAAGCCTAGGAAGGCCCTAAGTTCTTTGACTGTCGTAGGGATGGGCCAATCTGTAATTCCTTTGACTTTGACTGGATCCATTTTGACGCGTCCGCTTCCTACTAGCATTCCTAGATATTCTACTTCCATTTTGTGGAAGTCACACTTCTCTGGTTTGAGACAGAGGTCATTTTCTTGTAGGACCTCTAGGACCTTGATTACTTCTTTGTAGTGGTCCTCCCAAGTTCCATCGGTGGCGATGAGGATGTCATCCATGTAGATAAACACATTCCCTTTGGCTAGTTGTTCTCTAAAGATGAAGTCCATCATGCTCTGGAAGGTGGCAGGGGCGTTCCTCATTCCAAAGTACATTACTTTTGGTTGAAAGAAGCCTCTGTTTGTTTTAAAAGCTGCTTTATGTTGGTCTTCTGGTCGGATGAGGATGTTATTGTACCCCCAACGTACATCGAACTTGGTGAAGTGTTTCTTTCCTGCAAGTCGAGGTATTAGGTCCCTAATCAAGGGTAGGGGGTAGTTGTTTGGGATGGTCCATTCATTGAGCTTTCTATAGTCTTGGACTGGTCGTAGTTTTCCATCCTTCTTTTTAACAAAGAAGAAAGGGGAGGCATATGGTGATTTGGAAGGTTCAATGTATTTCTTTTCTTGGTGTTCCTTTAAGAACTCTTCCAATGCTTCTTGTTCTTTGGGTGATAGGGGGTAGACTTTACAGTCAAATGATGCTGGAGCATCTGGTTTTAGATCTATAGCGTGGTCCCAAGGTTTTGATTCTGGGATTCACTTGGATGCTTCTTCACTGAAGACTTTCTGGAATGGGTGGTATTTTTCTGGTACTATTTGATCCCAGGTCTTCTTGTCTTTCTTTTCGGCTTCTTGGATCGCTAATTGTGTAGAGGTGGTGGTTTTCCGGATTTGGGAAAGCACCTTCCATTTGTGGGCATCCATGGTAGATGCCACAATGTTTCCTTCAACGGTTCCTTTCTTCCAATCTATCTTTGGTTCATTAGTGGCTAGGAATGGATATCCTAGGACGATGTTGTCATGTCCTAAGTTGGTGACAAAGAAGGGGAATTTTTTTGTGATTCCTTGATGTCGAATTTCAAGTTCTACTTTGTCAGTGATTTTTCCAGCCTGGTTGATGGTTCCATCAACGTTCCTGGTGATTCTTGGTTTCTGGAGAGGTATTGTGGGGATTTGGAACTTCTGTATGAGTTTGTGGTGGATGAAATTTTCGGTGGCTCCGCTGTCCACAAGTGCTGTTGTGTCGGCCCTTCTGTTCCGTAAACTAGTATTATTTGAGTTTGTACTGATCGAATCTTGGGTACAAATACGTTATTTGTGAACAGTGCCCAAATGATGGCTGTGTCATTCAGGCGGTCAAAAATCCACTCCTTTGGCCTGCATCGCGTTCATCCATTGCACCTTCTTGTCGTCGGAGAAGGTGACCATTCTATTAACCATATCTTCGATTTCGTCCACTTCTTGAGGTTCTTCTTCGGCTTCTTCCATTTCTTCGTCTTCTTCTTCTTCATAGTATTCTTCGTTGCTTTGGACCATCTTAATGTAAGATGGTTTCTGGGGTGGCCTTTTCTTGGTAGGACAGTTCTTGGCCATGTGTCCTTGTTTGCTACATTCAAAGCATGTCCTTCTTCTCTATGCTTCTTCTTAGCTTCGTCTGTGTCTGCTTTCCTAATGGTATCTACTTGCATAGGAGTACCATTGGTGTAAGGGCGTCTTTGGGTAAACTGGGGTTTAGGGGTGTGGCGGCATGGCGGGGTGGTGATCTTCTAGGTCCCCAGTTTGGCATAGGCCATTTCCCTCTCCAAAGATCAGGTTTTCTTGCTCCTGTACTTTGGATTCCTTCTGGACAGCCTGGACATATTCATCAAAGGTGGTTAGTCCAGGGTGCATTCTGAGCGTTCGTCGTCCTAAGCCAGATGGTAGTCCTTGTAATAACATTTGTAGTGTTCCTGGAGCGTCAAGGGCATATCCAGCTTTAACAGCTAGGTTCCTGAACTGAGCTATATATCCATCTAGGTCCCTTGTTTCATCTGAGTTGTTGAAGCATGGTAGTAGCTTTGGTAACTTTGCGAATATCGGTGAAAGCAGCTGTAAAAGCTGTTTCAAATTTGGCCCAGTGGACTTCGTCTTGCATAGGTATATTGTTGGTGTGGAGCTGATTGCTGAGGTGATCAACTCGTTGGTAGACCCAATCATCGACTAGGGGTCCTCTGATGTAGGACAAGGCTAAGGCTGCTCGCTTGTATGGGATGTTCATTGTTTCATTGTCTTCATTGAGCAGCCTGTAGAGTTTGAACTCTTTCAGGAACTTGTCGCTTCGACTTCTGTCTCCTGTGTATATGTCTGGCGGTGTGCCATTCCACTTTCCATTGCCTGAGGGATGGGCAGCTTGTGCTCCCACTTGTTGTGGACCTGGGGGTGGCCTCCTGGGGTGGTTGAGGTTGTTGAGGTTGTTGGGGTGGTACGTTGGCCATAAAGACTTGTATGGGCAGTTGGGTGGTGGTGGGTCTGGTTGTTGGTCTGCTGGGGTGATCTGGATTTGTGGCTTGATGTGATAGATAGCTAGAAGGTTAATTTGTTCTCCTAGGTGTTCAATGTCTTCTGGGAGGTGTGGTTCTTGTTCTGGGGGTTGTGGAGCTTTGATTTGCTCGTGGTGTGCCGGAGTTACTTCATGGTATGTAGGTGGGTCAGCTTCTTCTGGTGTGTGAGGTCTGTCTTCAGATCCTTGCTGGCTGTGTGTTTGGTTCCATTTCCTTCTTCAGAGGAATCGTGTGCTTCACTTCTTGGTTCTCTAGGGGAGTGGAGGTCGGTGGAATGTGTGTGAGGGGTGTGTGTTTCTGGCGCTGTGGCTCCTAGTTCTGCTGGAGCTACTGCAGGGGTTAGTGTGACTCACTGAGCTTGGTAATTGGGGTGGTAGGGATCGTCTACTGGTGGGTATCCTGTTCCTGCTCCTCCATGTTCAATTCAGTCTTGGTCGTATGCCCAAAGAACACCGGTTTCATCTCTGGTGAGGGTGTACCAGTATCCACTGATGAATTCAACTGGGTATCTTCTGATTGCACTAGTATTTTCGCTGGGGACGTCAAGGGTGTATCCTCGATATGTTCCTTGGACTGTCCAGTAGATATTTGGTCCTGTGATGTACTCTGGGAGATTTGGTTCTGTTCTTCGTTCAATGCGAACCCTTGTGCTTCCTTCCCAAGCCTTTGGGTAGACAAGTGGTTCTCTTCGGAATTCTTCCGTGTTGACTGATAAGCTTGGTCTAATGTCACGCTGGACGGAGGTGGCGGTTCTGTCGATGTTTCTGTCTGGCAGCCTCCTTGGCTGTTCGTTCTATTGCTATGAGGGGTAGGGCGTCTGGCCTGTCTCTGTCTTTCTGTTGTATGTGTAGGATGATATCTGCATCGGTGACCGTCATCTTGGTCGTCTTCTGTGGAGTTCTAACGCCTTGTTAGAACGGCTGTGGGTAGTGGTGGTGCTGGCTGCTGTCGTTCCCTATCTCCTGAAGGAGGAAGGGGATCTAGATGTGAAGGAGTCAATTTGGATACTAAGACATGTATCCAAAGGAAGGGATGTCTGGAGTGCTGATATGCCTTGTATTGCACTTAGTTCGTTGGTATGCCACTAAGGTCGTGAATGGAAGGAGCTGCTCCTTCCTGCTGGGTGTTCTGGTGCAGATAGGGTGATTCTATAGAGCACTGAGAAGTCCGTTACTCAGTGACCTTCGTCTGTCTGGAGCGAAGAAAGGCAACGCCTTTCTGAGCGCTTAACGTATGTGTCGGGTTCAAGAGTTCCCAATCGGGACTCGGTTTACTATATATGGTAGATTAAGTGAAACCGTCACTAAGTCGCTTAGCAGACCCTAGGGTACGTTCTAGGGCGCAAGTGGGAGGGGAAAGGGGCTGGGAAGCTTCAGATCACTCAGAGGGTTGCTCTGAGAATGTCTAAGATTCACAAGAGACCAAGCTTAAGGCTTTGGTCCCCTTCTATGAGCGTATTTATACACAACTATTTAGGCGGAGTCTTCGGCAGCATCTGACGTGTTTCAGCGGCAGTAAGGCCACAAAACCGTCAGCAGATTAGTGTAAGTAGTTTAGTAACAAGCTGAGGCAACACAACAGCAGAAGGGATCGGCAGGAGTGTAATAGCAGTAATGTAAGGTAAGGAGGGGGAAGTGGTGACGACTCCAGCCGGACTGTGGGAAATATGTACATATAAGGCAAGAAGATTAGTAAGCGTAAGCGTCCCAATAGTCCACCATGACAACCATGATGTCTTTTGTCCTTTTGTGTCTTTTGTGTCTTTTTTATCTTAAAAAAGACACAAAAAAGTACCAACACTTTTCCTGATGACTTATGAAGGAGTTGCTGTCTCCAAGGAACAGCCCCATGGTCTGTGGTGTGGAGTGAGCCAAAATTAACAAGCAGGGTTAAGAGCCTTTGGCAAGAACCATTTGTCAAGACGATTTGGGCTGTGTGTAACCGGCCTGGGGTGATGGTTCAACACCATTGCGCCCCTGTAAGTTGCGGAACCGGCCTATTAGAGTATCGTGACCCTGTTTCATGTTCGTCTCCTGTTTCATGTGTATCAGTCTGTGATTCTTGTGAGTGACCTTTGCTAATGGTCACTATGGTTCTCTGTCATGTTTCAGGTATAAATTGTCACCGCCAAGGGTTTGACAGCAACAGTAGACACACTAAGTTGATGAGCTAGGACTCAACATGTCCTAGAAGACGTATAGAGATGAAGTCGACCTGCAAGTCGATATTGATCCAGGGGTTCCCGCTTGCTGAGCTTCGACTCAGTAGCCACCCGCGATGAAGTAGAACACTGCTAGTATTGAGACAAGAGACTCAACTTGCCTCTACCAGGCGTAATGAGTCCCCTATATATAGTACATGGTACTTGAGGGCAGGCCTAGGGCCTGAAGGGGCAGTGCTACCTATTTATACGACCAAGACAATAACAACCAATGGCACAAGATGCTCAAGAAAATCACAAGCTGATGTACATGAAATGGGGCACGAACATGAAACAGGGCACGAGTCCTCTAAATTGGCTGGTTCTGCAACTTACAGGGGCGCGATGGTGTTGAACCATCACCCCAGGCCGGTTACATCACTCCCCGCTAGACAGGATGCCCTCATCCTGTTTTCCTCCACCCTGATCGCCGTGCCAACTGCGGCCGATACTGTTCGACCCCCACCGTCGGGATCTTCTTCGCGGCCCTTGCTGCAATAAGTCGGTCTTCGCAAGCTTCTTTTGCGGCCTCAGACGCCGCCAAATTCGCCTGAGCCAGGGCAATTCGGCATGCAGCGTGTCGCACTCGCGATCCAAGACCCGTACCTCGTGACTTTGGCGAGCAAGGGCCAGTCATCCAGCTCGATGACGGCTTCGCGCAGGGGGTGATAGTCGACTTCTGTCCCCACAGGCGGGCACGGAACCAAGGCGGGAGCGGGGATAGGGGGAAGTCATCGAATTCGGGCGAGCGTAGAGCTCGATGATCTGGGCATCGTGGTCACCCGTTGCGTTGGCTGCCAGACCGGCCACTCGTCCGTCGTCCAACTGTTTGATGAAAACGGCGGGTTTCTCGCCGTCGGGGGTGGTAATGGTGAACTCCGGGAGCCTCCCGTCATTCTCGATGTATCCGTCCAGGCACAAGAGGGGCTCCCCGTTGATCTGCTGGATTCGTGCTTTGAGCTCGCGATTGTCTCGATTGACCTCCTCAAACTGTCGCTTAAGGCATCACGCCTCATCTTTGAACAGGGCCTCCCGCTGTTGCAGAGTGGAGGCGAGGCCTGCGGCCAGTTGACGGAGCTGGACGGGCCGAGATCTTCGTATCCGTCCAGGACAGATCGCACGGTGCCTGGGGAAAGGGGGCCTTCCCAGAAGGCGTTCATTTCAAGGTCGGGGAATGTGCCCGGGAGACGGATGTTGTTGGAGGAGGGGGCGGTAGTGGGGCGACCAGGGTTGGCCGCTGCGGAGGGAGGCTGGACAGCCTCCTCGGACGCGACATGCGTGGCCGGGCTGGAACTGGGGTTGGGGCAGGAGAGGACATAGTGAAGCGATAATGTTTTTGAGAGTAGAGGAGGAGTGAGTTGATGTTTTTGCCGGGGGTTTCTGCTTCCCTTTTATTTCTTTCAAGGGCCGGCGCTTGTGATACTCCCGAAGGAGATCCGGGGCGTGCACCTGGTCAGCTGGTTCCCAGGTGTTGTCACTTTGGGGTAGCCCGCCACTTTATGAGATATTGCAACGTTTTTGATCGCCCCTGGAGGCGGTGGTTCCTGATCTGTTCCACCTGTATTCTTCTTCATCATTGATCATCGCAGGGGGAGGTCGGGCATAATTGGGCCGTGGGTGTCCATCTCCCTATACAGGGTAAGGAGGGAAGCGTGGAATACCGGATGGATTAACCATGAGGTGGGGAGTTGTAACATGAAGGCGACCGGGGATACCTCTTTAAGGATCTTGAAGGGGCCGTATGTTTCGGGTTTAGTTTGGACCCTTGGTGTGGGAGTTTGAGGTGGGTCCCTTCTAGCCATACCTGGTCTCCTGCCTTGTATTGGCTCGGGGGTACTCGGGTCACCTTTCTGTTGATTGCCGTTATCGCTTGATTGCGTGCTTCTTCCATCTTTTGTGCTTGTTGCTCCACTGCCTCGTTGTTGGTTCAGACTCCCAAATCTCCGGGCTCAATGTTGGCTCAAAGCCGATCAGGATTTGATTGGGCAATAGCCCAGTCGTGCTGTTTCTCCGATTGTTATGCACTGTGGTTGCCACGGCCACCCATTCCGTCCAATCGTCTGGCTGTCCGCCTGTTACCAGTCGCAAGTATTGCTCTATCCACTGGTTCTTTCGCTCAGACAAGCCGTCTGTTTGGGGGTGGGCTGCTGTAGACAGGTTCTGTTGGATCCCTAGCTTCTTGGTGAGTGCCTTTCCAAAGCTCGACGTGAACCGGGGGTCTCGGTCGCTAATGATCTTCTTGGGAAGTCCGTACCATGGGTACAGGTGATCTAGGTATAGCTGGGCGATTCCCGGTCCTGTGATGTCGGTGGAGCAGGGAATGAATAGGGCAGCACGGGAACATCCTGGTCCACAATGGTGAGGATTGCATCCAGTCCTCGCTTTCGTGGTAATCCGGTGATCAGATCCATGGCTATGGTTTGAAATGGTAGTGTACCCAGCTCGAGGGGATTCAGTAGAGTGGAACATGGGATCGGTGCGTCAAGATTTTTGCTTGTTGGCATGTTGCACATCCTTGAACGTAGTCTGCAATCCATTCTTTCATTTTGGGCCACCAGTATCATTCTTGCACTTTTCTCAGGGTCTCGTCTCTTCCCGGGTGACCAGACGTGGGCGTGTCATGGGCATTTCTGACGATGGTTCTCCTAAGTTCTTTGAGGTTTGGTACAATGGTTTTTCCATTTATTGTTTGCGCTGCTCAGATTTGGTGGGCCGGGATGATTGTGATATCCTTGTTGTCGTCCTCGCCATGGTCTGCATTCAGTGGTCTAGATAATGCGTCTGCTGCGGTGTTCGTTTTGCCTGGGATATATTCCAGTATGTAGTCGTACTCCTGGAGGTCGGCGTGCCACCGTGCAGTTCGTCGGTTTAGATTCCTTGGTGATTTCCAGTACTGGAGGTTAGCGTGGTCTGTTCGGATTACGAAGGGCATTTTTGTCCATCCCAAGTAATGTCTCCAGTGGGCCAGTGCCTTCATGACGGCTAACAGTTCTCGCTCGTAGATGTCGTAGTTTCGTTCCATAGGCGTAAATGTTGCCGAGTAGTATGCTACTGGGTGTAAGATTGGTTTGTGTCACTGGGCTAGTGTTGGTGTGAGATCATTGCGTTGTCCCTCCTGTGAGAGTACGGCGCCTATGCCGTATGCCGATGCGTCAACGTGAAGGGTAAATTGCTTTTCAACATCTGGTTGAATTAGCACTGGGCTGCCGCACATTCTTGTTTTCAGTTCTTTGAACGCCCTCATTTGTGCTTCTCCCCAGTGCCAGGGTGTGGTTTTCTTTGTTAATTCCAACAGAGGTCACGTGATCTTTGAGTAGTTTGGGACGAAATAGCGGTAGTATCCGGTGAACCCCAAGAAACTTCTGACACCAGTTGGGTTCTTTGGTGGTGACCAGTCTGCAATCCCTTGTAGCTTTTTGGGACTCATCCTGAGATGGCCTTTTCCCACAATAACCCCTAGGTACTCGATCTCCTCTTTCTCGAATTGGCATTTTTCCGGTTTGAGGTAGAGGTCGTATTTCTCTAGTTTGTCTAGCATTCGGTGAACGTATTCTCGGTGTCTGGCCGTATGTTGTTCCTCTGTCTCGTGTGGTCATTTGGTGGTATGAATGGCGATGTCGTCCATGTAGACAGAGAGCCAGCCCTCTCCTACTTCTTGTTGGAATATAGCATTCATCATCATTTGAAAGGTTGCCAGGGAGTTCATGAGGCCGAAGAACATGACTGTGGGCTCGAACAGTCCTTCGTGGGTGAGGAAGGCGGCCTTCACTCATCTCCTTCTTTGATTCTGATGTTTTATAACCCCATCGCACATCTACCACGGTGAATTTGGTACATCCACTAGTCAGTCCACGACTTGTGGGATGAGGGGCGAGACATTCCTGTTTCTCTTTGTCC